>QVNW01000556.1:0-93250 GCA_014825475.1 Pseudomyrmex flavicornis
AATATATTACATTAAAATCTTCACCGCTCGTATTGACCTTCATTTCTACCATTTGTATTTATACGACACGAGCTTCACTCTTTGTTCTTATATAAAATTAATTTTTTTCTGTTAATTGTAAAAACTTACAAAGAAAAAATTGGAATCAAACGCCAAATAAAATTTGATTTCGATTTTTATAACCTGTGTAGTAAAAAATAACACATGTGTTATCAAAAATTGAGATTGTATATATTATAATTTTAAGTATTATAATATATATTACATAAATGACATTACAATTAAATACACGCATTCCTTACTTTCACTTTACGCATCTTTGAACTAAAATTCTTACTTCTGTAAACAATAATTCAGCGAAATCGGTGCAAATATCGCGAGCTATCGATTGATACGGAATTTCGACGTTCCACACAAATAGTATCGACCGAACGCAATTGCTTTGCATCTAATTCCTACACTCGCTCCTCTACCCCTCCGAAATGCCAACGATTTGTGTTTACACGCACGTCGGAGTCAATAGTAACGGCAAATACCATATCTAATATACGTCTATGTATACTTTCTACCTCGTTTCACATTAAACCAATTCCACGATGGCTGTCGATGTAATACCATTGGGTAGCCGCTGGTATATTAACGCTGGAATATTGACGCTCGCGATTAATTTCTTGCAAATAGTATGTCTGACTGAAGACTCATTACGGTCAGGCGGATATTATTATTGCTTTGGGCTTCAATTACGACGAAGTGCACGCGTGAAAACGTCTCTGTCATCGGTTCCATCGTGCGATCCCGATACATGAATATTATTCCCACTCCTAATATCGTTCTCTGTAATCGTACTGCTTCGCTCTCATTCGCTCTCAGTTGGAAACGCGCGAAATTATTTCTTTCATTTATTTAGACCTGCAAAATGTGTTCCAATGCAAAAGATTATGTTAATTAGCGCTAATATATTTTCTGTTAAAACTTTTCTTATAGAGATCTTAACCACCAGAGGATTAATGTTGATAAGAATGTATTTTAAATCGCGTTTCTCGATTCTCAGAGAGCGATTCTCGCGTTTGGTTTTAGCTGTGCGATACGTTATAGACGTTTCGAACCTTTCCGCCGGATCAAAGAGGACGGAAAGGCGTGATGATGTAATCCGCAACCGCAGCCTTACGCAGCGGCGTGCGTAATGAATGCAGTTTCTTCTACGTTTTGTACTTGGCAGCGTTTCACGTCGTGTCGAGCCGCGATAAACACAGCGTAAGACGAGTGTTGGGTTACCGAGATTCCTGTCGCGTTATTCGCGCCCGCCATTTCCTCTCATTCTTTTCCTGACAACACCTGCTTCATTAGTCCTCTATCACTTTCATCGGTTTAACGAAGTCCCGGAATCGAGATCGTCATTTCGTGCCCGGATTTACGGCCGCCTCGATAAAGGAAGATTATGGCTTCGAGCAAGTTTCATGCCGTCGTCGGTCTTCGGAAAGTCGTTAAGGGAAGCTCAGGGGAGACATTTGAGATGGCTATTTTCTAAAAAATAGATTAAGTCTTGTTTCTCCACATCTGACAAGAATCACGAATTTCCATCCGTAGAAGCAAAAAACTAAGTTTTTTAAAAATCTTAATATCGTAACGTCAGTATAAATGCAAAAAGTCACTTATATGTATTACATATATATAAAATATGTATTTAAAAACATCATAAAACTCTTGTAACATAACACGTACTAATACAATACGATATAAATGTAAAATAATATTTATGTTTATTATCTCCGAAATATACTTGTCCGTTTAATACTTTAGTTTTATCGGAAATTGCGCAAAGTTGAAGACCGTATGTAATATTCGTGTTTATATTAAAATTCCGTATATACTCATTCATTACAAGCACAAATTTTTTACATAGTATCGCGGCATTTTATCGGAGGCGCATTATTATTTATCTGACGGACGTTTGAAATATGTGTATGTGTGCTGATTATTTTTCGGATCCTACATTTTAGCAGCGTAGGGTTTTCACAGCACATTAATAAATGCCAGGTTTGTCGAAATGAATAATAATTTCAGAATGGATATTACGGCATTAATGTTATGCACAGTCAATATCCACCATTTAAATCTCCGATCATTGTCGGGAGAATACACATATTCGTCAAGTATTATAAATAAAATCGGTTAATACTTGATCGGAAGAGGATTGCGACCGATTACGAGAAATAAAGCTGGTTTACACGAATTTGTTGTATTGACGAAGATTATTATGTGAAATGGGCATTATACATACATATACGTGCTAAATAATCTGTAACGATGAAAACCTTTCTTCGAATGAACCTAATCATAATGCAAAATAAATATTTCTTTTCTTTATTGATAAAATTCGGCGATTTTTCATAACTCGACTCACTGTCGTTTCAATTTGCACTCTAATATCGCCTTTTTTTCTATCTCTTTCTCTCTCTCGCAGCTTTCCAGAGATTAATTTCAATACCTGAACTGCAGCATTTGGAAAATTGCGCGAGATGTGGCGTGAGTGATTACACAACATGTAGCGTGTTTGTCATTCGCCGGACGGCGTTACACGATCTTCGTGGTTATATAGCGATATTTAGCGTACCGATGAGAGATGATTTTATTATGCGGCGAATGTTAAACGCACCGGCTGTAATATAACGCGGATAGTGGGTGTCGGTAAATGTGGTGAATATATAAGTGTCTGGCCCGGTTCCAATCGACCTGCGCACGGTTTCCCCTTATTCCCGAGGTGTCTGTTTTTCTTACACGGTAGTCACTTGTGAAGTTAACGCTCCCTCTGCGAGTTACACGCTGCATACAGCGCGAGAACACAAAACTCAATCATTGCATTCGGTCTCTTCGAGCCGAGGCGCAAGTTCGAACTTCCGTTTCAAACTTTCCAATAATTCAATAAATAAACCGAATCGCGTATGATTAGAACGAAACTTGAATAGTTTTCCTCGAAAGCTTTGAATCTTATGTCTCTGAGTTTTTGACGCCTAAGATTCGTCAATATTTAAAACCAGTCGCGAAAAATAAAATCCAATTAAAATACGACCCTTTTAAAATAAAATTAATATCGTTTTTTTGTTTCTACGCAAAAACAAAAATTTTCTTTTTGGACAGTGTTTCACGCTTGCTTCGATTTTTTCTTAAAGTTTGATCAGTAGCTTCGAGTCAGCTACGATTTTTTTGTATCGTAAGAAACGTAGCCTTACATGACTTCTCGGTATTTTGTCTCGAACGAATGCCAGATGTATTCGATTCTAACATGCGGAGACACGCATTCTCTGCTGCACGCGCATTAGATTGGAGCTGTTAGTACGAGCGCATGATTGGGTGTAATCTTCTAGCTATTATACAAATCGAATCGCGCGCGCACGTCTATTTCGACGAGCGTCTGTACGTGCTTCTATTACGTGACATTACAAAAGCAGAGAATTAAATAATTCAGAATATTTCAACATAGTCTTTCGTATGTAATAACTTCACGAATAATATTTTTGCAATGACTGATCAAATATCACTGTCGAATATTTATTATAAAAAAATAATTATAATAAAGTATTCACATATGTAAAGAAACTACTAATTGAAAATGTATCTTAAAAAAATACTTAAAGAATATATTTTGGCATGCGTTTTGCATTTTGTTAAAAAACATTTACTTTAGAATAAAAAACGGAGTATAAAACGACATGACGCAGGGTCAACATATCGGCGGCGCGCACGTTCGATGTACTACGAGCGTAACAAAAATATATAATCTATGTTCGAGCGGTCAGAATGCCGCAAAAAAAATTGCTGTCGCGTGACAAACCGCGGTTTTTATCGGCAGGACGACACAAGGTTCGAATTTGCGCTCTTCATTTTCGCGCGTCGAGTGATTACACGAGCAACGCGCGCTGTGCTACGCTAAAATATTTCTCCGGACGCGCGGAACGAATGCCAAACGCATATCCCGAATCATAAATGCGGAGACACGCATTGTCGGTCTGCAATAGGTCACGCCACTGCATACAACCGCTTTTAATCGCACGGCAGGATTACCCGTTATACGGATCAGACTCGGGTTTCCCGATGTGCACTCACATCGCCAAACGCATTGCCGCGCATTATCACAAAAGACACGACCCGCTAAATTTGTCATTACAGTCTAGCACTTGAACATTTAGCGTTTCGGGATTATATGAGGCGACACGAACATGTGCTGCGCGCGTTTGTATTCTCTCAGATTTTTCAATAAATCTCCGAAACCTGTGTTTTCCGAAAGCTTTAAGTAAACATACATTAATTTATAAGGTTTTTATATTTACTTGAAAATTATATTTTTTCAAAGTTTTTTATAGTTTAAAAAAATTTTAAAAACAACGTATTTCAATAAATAACAGGAAATCGCAATTTGATTTGATGCAAATTATGAACGCTTCTCTCACTCTCTTAAGATATTTTAGCAACTTGAGGGTTACAGCGTATAGAATTAAATATATTCCAAGTTTAATCAGGTTCTCTCGAGCATGTCCTAAATATTCGGCTTTTAGACATACATGACTGCTAATCCCGCAAAGTATAACATCGCGCAACAAACTTCGATTTGAAGTCGCAGCTCGGAGAGAGAGAGCTTACCGAAGTAGGATTCTATTTACTCGCTGATCCTCGTGATCTACTTTCCGCGCACTTCGCGCGCTCGCTCGATGCATATTCAAAGGTCTAAATAGACTCTCGTTAGCGCCAGATCAACGGTCGCGGTGCGTGCCGCTCTACCGAAGCGTTCAGGAAACTTCAAAGTGGTCGGAGGCGACTGATGAAACAAGTCTGGAAAGCAACAGCCGAACAATGAGAGTATTTTATCGCAGAAATTCTATTTTCGGCCGCGCTACTTGTTACGTCGTACTTGGTAAAAATTCTGCTTTAGAAGAACGCTCTCAAATTGCTTTTTTCTTTCTTTCATTGCAAATTTGCTAATAGTCATTGCGCAGAACGTTATCTTTATGTCTTTTGGAATAATATTATTATTAATAAATATTTACGTAATGCTTATTAAACATTTACATGTAATAAGCATTTTTTGTGTTGGAAATCAATTGAAAGTTGCTCGCCGGGGATCGATATCGCGTAGAATTCGCCGCGACAAACAAGAACAAAGGATAGTATCGTAAGCTTGCGCGCAGCTCTCCTTTGACGCATGTTGCAACAACCGCTCCTTTGCGAACGTCGATTCACCGGATGTTTATCGGCCGCGCGCACAAGGCGAACGACGCCGGCCCGTGCCTGGAAACAGCCACTCGAGAGAATCCGGTCGTTGTGCACTTCTCTGAGGGCGCTATCTCGAAAGGCTTAAAAATATTGCGCACACGTCTGACGGGCGTTACGTGGCACGCGCCAATAAGATTCCCGCGTTCTCTCTTTGCACGCTCCATCGGCTTTTCGTCGAGAGAAAACCCGTAAGAACCGATACGAGAAAACTATACTCACTGATCGAAATACAATTTTGCTCTTATACGTAGTATCGCACATTGCCGACAATAGTCTCTCAATAATGTAAGATTCGCAATCGATATTTATAAAAAAAAAAAAGAATTTATTTCAAAAAATTTGTGAAGTTACATAGTGATGTTATTTTCTTTCTTTTATATCTAGATATCGAGAATAGATCGTTATGCAAAACAAGTTAAATATTCCGCGTCTCTCCAAAATGTATCTCAGAGCTCGTAAAAATTGCATTAATCAAGACATTCGTCTCGTTATTGAGAAGAGATAAGATATATCTGAAAAAGTACACACAGATTATATAAATAATTTGAAGTAAATTAATGACATCATTGCGAATATCCGGCGCATATTGCGCGAGCGTTTCGATAATCGCGTGTAAAACTTCATACCGAAAGTCTTTGCCATAATTTCCACGTAAGATATTCCGCGCTTAATTAAAATGTGTCGTCGAGGTCGAGCGCGATAACGAGGCGGAAATTCTGCGCGAAGCGCACGTGGATATTATGCGTATTTTCGCATGCTAACACACGATTCTCCCCGCCATTCGCCGCGAATGCAAAACGCCGCTCCGTCGTCCGTTTCGCCATACGGCTGTTTTTGCAATGGACGCAATAAACAATAGATAAGGTATTCGCGCGAGGCGAAAGACGATGCACGATTACGGCAGGTACGTGTCTCGGTTGCGAACCGCTATCGCTGACTCATTGGGCTTCTCCGTTCGATAAGATAAAGCTTATCACCGATGCTCAGTGGCGCAAGAGACTAACCACTCTCTCCCTTCTCTCTCATCCCCGATCGGTATCGCTATTTTCCACGATTGCAAGGAACGTTTCCTTCGAACACGTTTCGAACATCGCTCGGGGGGCGCGTTAGTTACGCTTTGCGAAGTCAGCTCGTAATTTATTTCTTCCCAATTGTACGTTATGATCGAACGTGAGACAGTTGGCGAAGTCGGTCAATCAAAAGCGTTTTAATTATTAAAGCGCTTCGCTATTCGCATGCATAAGTTTTGGTTGTCGATTTCTCGTCCAGGATGAAACCAATTGCCTAATACATAATTCACTTTGCGAGAGAATGTTTTAAGAGAAAAAAATATCATACAGCAGTAGTTCGGCAAAATGTGTTTTGTGATTCACACGATTGTATCTTCTTAACAATTGCGATTAACGGACGATTCGATTAGCGTGAGCAAATATAATTCATGTAACGTTTCGTAATGCTTAATAACTATAAATCGCAAATGATAACGCGAGAATCCTGAATACGTAATAATGGCATAAATTTTGTCACTTATGTTCGGACAATTGGCAAAGCTGTCATTTTCGCGAAAATGACAGCTTCATTGCTTTATAATAAACTTTGATTTCATAATTATATCGCTTGCAGAAGTACGATCGCAATTACTGTTCGAACTATCGAAGTCCGTCAAAGCGTGACATAATCGGACTATGACGACGGAACTCTCGCAGGGTTCGACCAGAACCCGTTACCGGCTAGAAGCCCCCGGAGCGAGCCCCGTTCCGTCAGCCAAAATAAACAGAATGTCACGGATATAAATAAAGCTTTCACTCTCTTCGCGCTTCTTCTTTTCGCGGGGCTGTCTCCCGCTTGACAAGGCGGTCCCTTGATCGGGCCGTGCATCCCGTCGGAAACTGCCGGCTAAAACCGTCTGGCCCGCCACACGTCATTGACGCGAGTAATTATAGGACGGAAGACGCAGTTTGTCTTCTCCCCATTCGCAGTAATTTTCCTCCATTGTGCGCAATTATAAAATTCCAGCGTGAAAAAGTCTTATCTTGTTAAAAGGCAAAACTTTCGTCTCACGAAATGCGCGACGTTCTCTTTTTGAAAAGTTTCCGTTAAAAGAGCGGAAGAAGAAACTTTAACAAAGTCTCTATTTATCGTCATTTTAACAGCAACAGATAATAGTTTTTTTTAAACATTCGCGCCGAATCAAATAATTTTACAAATTTAATGCAAATTGTAAAAAATATTTTGTCTAGCGCAATAGTTAACTATTGTTGTAAAAAAAACTAAAAACTGCCGAATAACAATTACCATTCGACAGGTTTTAGTTTTTTCTTTTTTTTCTTTTTTATTTTTATCTAAAGCACTATCATCTGAATAAATTCAATCCGAGTTGGCGGATAAATATCGAGTGATGCTCGTAAACGTCACGATGCACTAAATCCACAGTTTCAGTCGATGAAATACTGCAGTTACACTAGTTGTGATCCGATGCTCGCCGCACTGCACGTACACGTACACACGCGCGCACAATGCACTGTGCCACTCCGCGTGTTTTCGGGAAAGTAAGTTTCACGTTTCAAACTAATCTCGCGCTCTTTACACGCGCGAGCCCGGGAGTTGCTTTATCCGAATTCGGCTTATACATCAGTTGCGACGTGGCGCGTTCGCGAAATTCGCCTAACGACAAAAGCGACTATAATACTCTGATACTTGGATAACGCTCTCACTCTCTCTCTCTCTCTCTCTCTCTCTTTCATCTTGTTTACTATTTTCCCGTTTTACCGGGATTTGCATGTAGCCGCAACGGCGCTATTCATGGCGGCGCACGTCCCGCATCCTATATGGAAAAATCCTTTTCCGTATTGCACGTGCGCATGGTTACGAATAGCCTGATCTCGGTTCCGGTTACACCACGTCGTGTCTATTCATTTTTATATATATGCACTTTTGCTATGCGGCGCGCTATGCGCTTCTACCCTACTTCCGTTTGCTCCGTCATGAGTGAGACGAGATCGCGCTCATCAGCGATAAGAGATAAATTATCATTGTAACGTTATCGTTTTTATTACTTCGATAAGATCTTCAAGATAATCACACACACACACACATACGTAATCTATTAATTTATTAAACTGATACTAATAATAGATACTTGCAACGAACTTCTTGTCGTGTCCTCTACATTGAATATTTTTGCCTTTATAATGTTTAGAAAAAGTCATTTTTTACGCGCTCTAAATCGAGTCATTAGATCGTCGGATGCATCTTTTCATCGCCAAGAAATTTTTGAAGTTGTTTTTTTGTCGATTTGATTAAATTACTTTCTCACGCTTTCGCACGCAGCTCGGAGATTCCGCCGGCTAACTATTCGATCGAAAAATCGCGGCGCGGGTTTAACGGCGGAGCCGTCGCGATTGAATGGTTAACCAACGAAGTAACTTCTGCTTGATGCCTAACTGCTAGTAAACAGGATTGAGCGTCGGTCCATGTAACGCGGTTACTCGATCTGGGATCTTGTTCGCACAACTGCGCAAGCCCCGACCGTAACAAACAAAGTGTCAGAATCAGGTTTCGGGTTAGCGCTAAACGCGAGGTGTAAAGCCGCTTGAATCTTGGCGTGATTACAATTTGGCACGTCATTTGCAAAGCGTAGTAGCGCCCGCTGCGGCTCCGCGACGCCTCCCAAAACGACGGCGTTGCTCCCGCCCATGTAAAAAGCGGCTGCGCGCGAACATCTCTCCGGAGGATTCTTATGCGAAGCGAAACAAAAAAAGAGAAAAACAAAACGGGATGAGTAAAAAAGAAGACGAGGAGGATAGAGCGTAAAGGATATAAGCGAGATAGCGAGCGAAGCGAGAAAAGGAAGGAAGGACACGGAAAAAGAGAGGGAGGAAAGAGGAATCGAGCGGGTCCAGCCGAGCGCAGCACGTGACGGGTGTCGTTAATATTTCATTAGCATTCGTTTTGCGTCGTCCCGCCGACGTGCCCGGTTTTATATACGCTCTACGTTACACCGCGCATCTCCCTCTTTCCCACTTCCCCTTACCGTCCAGCCACGCCAGTCGGATTTTTATTGCTAACGCGGCGCAGTTATCCGTAAAAAAATCGCGCGTTTTGCCCGCGTTCGTTGACTCTCGGACGCCAGTTTTCGCGTCGCCATTCGATACGCTTTTCGACGTTTTCAAATTTTCTACATGCGTCGCATCGGCACGCGTTTGGAAGAAATTAGAGGACTCAAATAAAATCTACGACACGAATAACATTTGCGAATTGCGAGGAATGACGATTTTGTACTTTTTTTTATTTTTAAATAAAAATCACGTTTTAATTTCGGTCATTTGTATGTAAAAGTCAAATTAAAAAATAAAACGATCATCGCGTGCAAATCATCGATCCATCGTCGCGTTCTGGTCTTGTATTCGCGTATTGTTACTGAGAAATTTGTTCACCCTCCTGTTCGATCTTGCGACTCTCTCGGTCGACCTTATCATCCTACCACTTCGATGCTTCGCAGCTCGATTATGTCTTCTTTGACTACGCAATCTCGACAAGCTCCTCAATTCAGCCAATTAATTAGCACTTAATGAACAGGCTTTGAGCTACATTCTCCGCCGAGATTGCGACGCAGAGAGACAGAGAGAGAGAGAGAGAGAGTTAACCTTGCCTTCGCGACCGGTATTGTTTACTCTTTCGGTTGTTGTACCACCGTCTCATGCCATTTCGTCCGGAATTCCGGTCTTAGTCGTTCCGGAACTTCAACACGATTGAGCGCGGCCATTAAAATAGCCATATTCGTCGAGGTCTTGTTATACCTGACGTTATGAAGCTTCAATTTATTTCTTATGGAAATTCGCGAGACAAACGTTCAAGCAAAATTTAGATTTAATTCTTTAATAAAAATTGATTAAATATTCTTTTTTTTAGTGAAATATCATTGCGATATAATTATAGCTTGCGCAAACGTCTCAATGTGGCGCTGAAAAATTTAAAGTTGAAATAATTGAAGTTTTCACTCACCGTTTCGGTTCTCGCTGTCGGCTGGCTTCATCTGGATCGGATGACGCATCTGAAAATAAAAAAAGTCACCGATGTAGAGGTGTTTGAAATTGAGTTTGTACACGAGTGCGACTTTATCATCGGCGCTTCGAAGGCGTTCGGGCGTAATAAAAGCGACATTTATTATTGATAAGACTGCGCCGATACACCGCCGGTGTTAGCAAGCGTCGAAGTTCGCGTGTAAAGTTCGTTTCCGCGCTGTCTGAAAAATGCAACGACGAGAAGCCGTATTCCGCGATGTGTTCGTTCCCATAGCACTTACACAGAAATGAGAGTTCAGTTTTGCCTAAGGATTCTTTCTTATTGCGCAAACGCAAAACCGAAAATCGAGCGCGAGGTCACGCTTCTTTGGGCTCTTGTTCAAAAAAAGTATCAGTTGTGTCAATTACATGATGAAATATATTCGATTTGTCACAAAAAAAAATCTGGAACGTCTCTCCGTTTATTATAAAAATCAACAACACAAGCAAATCGAAAAAACATTACTGGCAACTTCTTCAGATTTTTGTTTCAAAAAGTAACAGTCGTATTACATGTCAATAGATATTGCACGATGAAATCTGTTCGATTTACCAGCAGAGAAGACTCGGAAAAAAATCACCATCGCAACTACGCGTGCGAAGTGAAAAACACATTGGAAAAAAATAGAAAAACATATTGAAAATTGAAAAATATATTGTCAAAATGGTGAAAATCAATAAAATAAAAAATATCAGATAGCGCACAGAAAACGGTTGTAATAATAATTGAATGGAGTGGCGGAATGAGAGCGGATAAATTATCCCGATATACTGGGGGTGTTCATTATATCAACATCATGTCAGATATATTGAAAGGCCATCGGAATGCGCGATATCTCTTTGATAAACGCTATTTATGAGTGGGGCGCGCAGAAAGCACGTTCGGAAAAGTAGGTTTATTGTATAACCCCCGGTTCGCTTGTATGAATATGGAAATCATTTCGGCGTATCTGTTCGCTCGTACGTGCGCAACGAGATTTTCTGCGCAATGAATCGATGACATCGGCCGCGCGTTCGCGGGACAAACACATATCGTGTATTTTTGTGAACAGATAAGAACCGGTATGTGTGTAGCGCGCGCGCGTTCTATACACGCGATTATCTATCGTTCGTTGCAATAAAATCGATTTACGCCAAATTTAATTGCGCGGATTCGGCCACAGGATAAAATTCGTTGCAAGTGATGTTTTAGCAATTATGCGATTGAAACAGAACGCGCGCGAGAATTGCAAGCGATTTTCGAACGAATGAATGTTATCGTGGCCAAACACGTGCGCGCGCGCGGCCTCTCGTATTTTTTCGTGTGTATGTTTAAAACACGCTCTCAGATTATTTCAATAGCACTCGTGGAGATTTTCAGATAAAAAGCGCAGTCAATTAAACATATTTTTTTTTTTTTTAATTGCGGTGTAGTGTAATAATCGATAATACACCTCAACTGCTTTATAATCCGCGCGTGGATATATTCCATTTATTAAACCTGCTATAATTTATCAATAATATGGTTCTTAAACGTATTCTTTGCATATGGTTCGAATTTATGTAATATCTCCCTTCTTGTAAACTGCTCCGGATATCGGTTAATAAGTTTTGCGCGGAGTCTTCTATACGGAGATTCATAAAAAAATTTAGCGAAGCGATTATTCGTCGATGAATAAAAACGCAATGGCCGCGATCGTAAACTTAAGCCCTTATGGTGATGCATTATCGCGCCATAACGAAATAACTGCATGCAGAGAAAGAGAGAGAAAGAGAAAGAGAAAGGGAGAGATAACGAGAACGAAAAGGATAACATTTTTACGGGCGCGTGATATATATGGAACCTCCTTCTTTCGAAGAAAATGGCAGATAGTCTGACATTTTCGTTTATTATAGCAATGGTTATTACGTGTCGGGTAGAATAAGCCATCGGTTTTTACGGCTCTCGAATTGTATCGATCGAACGGGCACTTCACCGCAAACGACGAGCAAGGAATCACGATCTGGGTCGTTCTTTGAACTCCTTGTTTCTAATTTAATCGCTGCGCGCTCGTTAAATCGCAACGCCATCGTGCGCCCCGGCGACGACAAGCGCTTTTCGAAATCTTTCGAGATTCTCGACGCGAGCTGTTAGTAACGAATGACTCACAATGTTGCGAAGAACGAAGTTCGAAGCACGTTTCTTTTGACACGTCGCGCTAATCAACACAAACACGTGCGACACGTCACAATTATAATATTTCAAGATGATGAATGACGTTACAAGAACAATCGACGCGTAGTTTAGAAAAATATGTGTCAGTGTGCAAAGTTGATCGCATTTGTTGTTCAAAACTGTCGTTTAACTAAAAAACTGCCCTAGTTTATTGCGAGAAGAATCGAAAACAATCTGCCACGAATAAATTGCAATCAAAGTTTGAAATTTACTTTCGGTTTTGTGAAACGTTACTTCAATACAAACGTACGTTTAATCTTTTGTAAATTCGTGTATCCGTGGATATCGCGCAAAAGTCCCGTAAGAATAGAGTTCCGCAACTTGATACTTTAATTCCGCGGGCAGTTTTCGCGACTCCGTAAATGTAATTCATCAAGTTGTTTTTAGTGGCGAAAAGGTTAAGACCTCGCCTCCGGAGAGAGCATCGTGTTAGCGCGGGGAAACTCCCGGGCGCTCATTTGCCATTCATTCCCGAAACTGGGTTGCTTGCAATTGTGCCTCCGGTCTATCTCGCGAGCCGTTTGCGTCCGGGAAGGATCCCCCCCAAGATTCGTATTCGATATCCATATCGACCTGCGGGATCGATAAGCCGAGCTTGGGTGTAATCGGCCCACCGGTCGCGATTGTGATCGAAGATTATGCGCATCGACTAACGACCCATATACCACAACGATGATGCAATCTGAATGCACCAGATTCGCTATATAACGCAATATATACATACATATGAGCGTGTACTTTAACAATACAAGCACGGAACACCGCAATAGCTTCTTTATTCTTCGTATATAGATTTCAGAAAGAAACTGTCTTGAAACAAAGAAATTTATATTAAAAACATAAAAAATATGTATTTAGTACTCTATATTTATATATACGCGAAGCGACATTTTGATTATTCATTATTCAGAAGTGAACTCAACCACAGTCCTCCGAGATTAATTAACCTTTTGCCTTGTGATTTAATTTGTGACTGTGGCATAGTCAGCGACAAAATCGCTTACGTGCTGAAACAATATGATTATATGCTCATCATATGATCATATGGTCTTTTTTTCTGATATAATAAGAACTACGTTAATTTTCTTTTATAAAACGTAAAATGTATGCGTACACATAGTTTAAGACACACTACTGTCGTGTGCTCTTATTTGTCGTAAGCTCTAATGTCGTAACAAACTTTCTGTTAATCTACGCTCAGGCAACGTAAATTAAATGATCCAATAGATCAAGAGTATTTTACACGCTCGTAAATAGAGTACTGGATCACTCGACTATGTTGCTTGGAGAGATGCCTACTAGCCGGCCTCCTAAATCAACGAGTGGAACGTTCGCAGCGAAGACTAGTCGCGCGAATTATCTTTGAATATTTGCGAACGCATCTCGACGGATAAATGAGCGGTCATTTATATAAAAGAAAGCCGAATGTTAATTTCTTGTTATTTTTAATTAAAACAAAAGCCGCAATAAAAATGCAGAAGAAAAGGATAGGTTTTGCGATGTTGAAAGAAAAATAGGGCGTAAAAAAAAAAATCTTGCTTGCGGACAAGGGAGAGAGAATTCAAGATATTCTATTTGCGAATCTCCTTGATACTTCGAAATGCGAAAGAATTTCTTGTATCGCACCGTGCGAGAGTCAGCATGAAATTCATATCTATGCTAAGCGCGTGGCGCGTTTGGGTTTAGTGCTTTCCGCATCGTACCCTTATATTGCAGGCCGATTCGGTAATTTCGTGCACGGCGATCCTTAAAGTCGACGGACGTTTTCGAGACTCGCGAGAATTTTCACAGAAGCCCGTAATTCAAGAAACGTGCGCGGCGAGAGTCTCTGGCAACACAAAAGTGTCGGGAAAGAAAAATTTCAAAAACGATACCGGAGCGATATCTGCAAAAGAGAAATTAAACGAGATCCCCGGGGTTTAAATGTTTCCTCCTCTTTCTTTCTCCTCAAAACGAGTGGCTGATATTCTTGGAATAATAAAATATCTGGAATAGGTGAAGCGTAATCGGCTTCCGAGCTTCCGAACGTGCAATCTCCCCCTTGACGGACCGGGCGTTTCTCGATTTTTAATCTAAACTCTCCTCAAGAAATGAAGTTGAACAGTTTTCGCGCAAAAGAAGAAGCCGACAGCGCGCGCGGTAGGAGTTACGTTCGCAAATTTCTCTGCCGGCGTTTCATCCTCATTTGGAAAGTGCAAGTTTTCTCCCGCAGAATTTCTTTTTCCACATCATCGGTCGGAGAGACCGGACCTTTTATCCCGCTAAATTTTAATCCACTCTTATTGATAGGAATTTCTTCAATTACTCGCACGGCGCATTCTCAGAAATTGCTTTACGTGCATTAGGGAACTAAATTTTATTATGTTCATTATCTCTCAATAAACTTAACTTAAATATTATTTTTTCTTTTCTTGCGAACAATCAAGAAGTCACATATCGGATATAACGGTATTCTATAATAAAATTTTTCACAAACTAATAAATTTATATATTTGTTAAATTTCATATGTATGTATCATATATTCATATGTATGTATTCATGGTTTTTCAAGTTTCGAACTCGACGCTATAATGTTTTTTTGAAACACACACCTCCCGTCTTACATTCCGAAGGAAAGACTCGATTTAAAGTTACATCTTGCTGCTTATGTATTCTCGCGTCCCGCTCATTTCCAGAGAGTACACCGAAGCTCCTTTATCCTTCTTAGCTCGGCCGCGTCCGGACTGCGAAAGTAGCAGTTCCGCTTTCCTGCCCGGCGCGACGCCTGCTGACTCCGGCTTCGTGACTTTTAATCTCGACCCCATTGTGCGAGCCGGTGGAGGGTAATTTTTATAATCTTCGCGCGAGAGGTGCGGGAAGAGAGAGAGAGAAGAAAGGAGAGGAGGGGAAAGTGACGACTGGATTTAAAGTTGCGCCATCCCCGGTTTTCCGCGTCGTCACGCTTTAAAAAGGAAGCATCCTCGAGCCTCAAATCCTTTTCTTTTTCCTTTGACTCCCTCTCCCTTCATCCCGGGTCGTGCGAATTCCACCACCATCTCGACACCGATCTCCCCTCTCTCTCTCTCTCTCTCTCTCTCTCTCTCTCTCTTTCTTCTGCACTTTAATCGCCGACAAAACTACAAAAGTGGCAGTTCGCGCTCCCGCCGCCTGCTGACTCTGACTTTCGCGACTTTTAATCTCTGCGGCTTGCTCGTAATATCCGGCAGAGTAAGAGAGGGTGCTTTTTGTGATATTTGTACGGTCGGCAGAATTTGTAATATTTGCCGAGATGTTTCGGATGGTTCAGAAAGAGATCGGTGAAGCTTACGAAAGAGAATCTATACTGACGTTACCCTGACAATTTTTTTAGATTACCGAAGACAATCGATATTTTTTATATCGATATTATTTCAAAATCTGTGCCCTATATTTAGAAAAATACGTTTTGCAATTTTTTCCTGTATATATCATAGTAAAAAAAATATTTCTCGTGTCTAATTTTCAATATTTATTTAATTACAGAGAATATCTGAATTTTGTTGAACTTTTTTTATCTACTTAACGCACCAAAAGCCACGCACGCAGACGCTGTGAAACACAAAATTGCGAACTTTGAGTACTATCAATAGCGGCAGTACTCAATCGCCGAGAAAAATATATATTCGCTTTTGTTCATGCCCGCATATTTCCTACCATAGAGTCTCTCTCCGGGGTGCGCTTTGACATTCGAGGGGTTGCCCCGAAAGTGACAAGGGCGCGTGGGCGGGATGGACCAAGAGAGGGACGCAGGATGCGCGGCGTCGCTGGCGGGTATTAAAATCGACGTATTTGACTCAAGGGTTTGGCCGTCGTATCGCCAGTTATAAATTCGTTTCACATACCGCCACGTCGGGCAGCGTCGACAGAATGAAAAAAGGGCGAGAAAGAGAGAGAGAGAGAGACAGAAATGACGCGAAAGAGAACGAGGGGAGAGAGAAAGAAAGAGAGCGGTTCGTCGGAAGAGGGTTTTTTTTATCCGACGGGTGGCGCGGCGAAGAGAGCCTCGTGAAAAATCTGCATGGATTTTAGCGACGGTGCAACGCGGGGGTGAAAAAAAATGCGGCCGCCACGTGCATTCGAAGAGCGGCGAAGAGGAGCGGGGGATGAGCGCCGCGACACGGCAAAACCGATGTTCTCAATGAAGGGAAACATGAAATACGAGAGCGCCCAGTGCAGGCGCGGCGGCCTGGAATGAGAAAGGATCAATTTCTGGTCGATTTTGCGCGACGGGAGCAAACATGCCCATCAAATTTATGGCCGCGTTTGGTAATTCTGTCTCTCAAGAGCGGTTTCATCAACGTCGTTTATCTTTAACCGTAGTTCATGCCCGTTTCTCCGCGGACATTTTTGTAATTCTGTCTCGAAAAAGAGAGGGTCGCGTAAAAACAAATGGGACGTCTAAAATTTTAAACTAACTGCAAAAACGGATCAAACCAGAATAACAAGATATAACAAGAATAATCGCTGATTTTGTATTTCTTATTAATAACCAACGTTATTAATAATAAGAAATACTTAATAATAAAAAAATATATTCTAAGTATCTAAATATCGTCGAAAACAGAAATAAAAACCATATTATATTCGACTCTGCTCGATGACAAACATGCTTGCCAAATGTGTAGACACGCTTGATAACCCAGTCTGTCGGAACTGGATTTTTCATCCGTACAATTATTTTATAATAAAATTTGTATTTATCTCTCGTATCACAGCGCTAAAACTTGAAATATATGAAGCTCAATTTTACATCAAGAGCAAAAATAAAACAAGATATTAATAATAATAATATATTGTAAAATTCTATACTAGAATTATATATAAATTTTATATAATTTAAATATTTTAATTAGAAAGTAAAAGTTGTTTACACAAATATGGTGGAATATTAATTTCCTAACAAATGACAAGAATTGTTTGTAGAGAGCGAGAATAGATGCGAGTCGAGAAAGACAGAACGATACTGATGTTCTCTCTATGAAGGGGTAGTAAAATACGAGAGGACCCGCGTTGGAATGAAAAAGAATAAAATGTTGGCGGATGTTATGATGCAGGAGCAAACGTGCCGATCAAACTTATGAATAATGGTTGTTTGGTAATGCAAACTGCCAGAAAGAGATGTAGATAAACATCAATATGGATTATAGATCATCAATTCTGCTATTTCGCAAAAATATAGTCTTTTTAACCTTTTTGCAGCAGCGTCGTTATAAATACGAAGCGTATATAAATTTCTCACGTTGTAACAAATAGGGAATTTCGGCTAAAATGCACGATCAATCACGTGTGTTTGTTATTAATATGTAGCAATAGATACTTCTAAATTAAGTTCTCGTTTAAACATTCACTAAATATTATTCGTAAATTGATACTCTGATGTAAGTTAAATGTATTAAATGTGTTTAATTAAATATTGCTGCTATAAACTATGTTTTAATCATCTATTGGATCCCGATCGTAATTGCTGATTGGTTAACATATAATATTAATATCTCTAAAATGTGTATTTAAATTTATATCGCGTTTGCTCATATTATATGAAAGTTATATTTATACTATCCTTATCGAAACGATACCATGTGTGCTTATTTCGTAATACATATACACACATGTATAATTACATTGACTATCGGGTTTTATATAAAAATGTCTATAAACGATTTCGAACTTTGAAATATAATTTATGAGCAATTTTTTTACAGAGCGCGGAATCGATACACGCGCTGGGAAATGATACATTATCACATTTGGAGCATCGCCATCGCCCGGGACTTATTTCATCGCCAGTCGCAGAGAGTGCATAAATTTTTATCGCAACGCGCGATGACGACGTCATCGTTATCGCGACCGGAGAATCCTCGGACGGTCTCCGGCGCGGGTTGTAAACGACGCGTCGTCATTCAATTTCCGCGACGCGGTTTCCTTCGCGGAACCCTTTTCAAAGCTATTGGCGTGACCGTGAGTTTTCGAGAGTTTTCACGACTTATCCGGCATACGATCTCGTCTTCATTTCCGTCGCAGCGCGTCGCCGGTTTTCGCTGGAGTCGCCCGTCCAGAAAGTCGGAAGAGGAGGAGAGAAAAACGTTCGGCATCTTTTCGTGAAAAATTAGTGAATGCGTTTTGTCGGAGCGGTTTGTAAGTTCGATGGATCGCTTCTGCGGTACACACTTGGGTTTCGCGGCTTTCCTACCGTCTCTCTCTTTCTCTCTCTCTTTCTCTTTTTTCGTATTTGAACAGACGGAAATTAAACGATATCTGCGAATGATATATTTGAATATAAATCTGTTTACTTCAGACTGCACAGAGCAGAGCTCAAGTCCGCTTGTATATTTAAATAAAATGCAGTACAGCGAACTGTTGAATTTAATTCTGCTTCTTTCTAACGTAAATATATACATATAAAAAAAAAATAAACAAAAAACAAAAAAACCAATATTTCGCAGATCCGCAGTTTTTCACTGGGATGTTTGTATGATTTCGTTTCTCTATATTTGTTCAATAATATTGATTATTTTCTGTAACACAATTTTATATATTTACACAACACGACCCTCTATAGTCACAACTTTTTAGGTGAGACTACTTTGACGCGCGTCCGCGTAAATTCAACCACCTATAATCGTTCGGAGGGAATTAAGTGTTTCGGAAAATTGGAGGTAATAATAAAAGCTTTACGTCTCTCCGCCTCGCGTGCGGGAAATAGAAAAGACTACGGTCTCCGCTTCTCATCGGAAATGCGGAGCGTAGTTATGAGCCATAATTTAACTCGCAACAGAGTGACACGTGCGCGATCGGATTTGCTGCTGCGGATTTTCCGGATTTTTCATCGGGAAAACTGCACCTACTGCGAAAACTTTTTAACAAACTCGCGACAGTTACTGCGTAGTTTGTTCTATTCGCGCGCGTTACCGTGAATAATTATTCTCCGTGAAATATCGGTATTATTGTAGCCCGCGAATGTGATTTTCTGCTGATTCCAGCGGGACAAAAGAGATGCAAAAATGTCGCTTCCTATTTTTGACAAATCTGCCCCCGCCGCCGTCGAGTTTACGAGTCATGATTTAACGATTGGCGCGCGCTCGCAGGATCCGTTGCACTCGATTGCCCGGATTTTCCGGAATACCAATGGGGCACTAAAAGTGATTAAATTACTTGGCAAGCCAGCACTCGGTAAACTAGGCGGTGATTGATACACGTGGGTGTGCACGCGCGTTGCGCACGAGCAACGCGCGATCATTTATGCGTGACTGACATCTGTTTACTCGCGCCACGAATTTACCCCGCGTTGTGACGCGATCGATGGTTTTTGTCAATGATCTAGACATTACCGAAGAAACGTATCAGCGAGAACGTTTAAACAAAGTTTCTTGCTTTCCTCTCGGCACACAAACGATTGTGAAACACGTGCACTGCAATAATTGTTTTTAGGTCACTTGAGCATCTTACAATAAAAATAGATAATAAATAAAAATTACACAATAACGTAAAAAAATATCTGAGAATTCGAAATAATATAACGTCAGTATTGAAATGAGAGACACAAGTGTCACTCGTAACAAAAGTTTTTATATCTTAGATGAAGCGTCACTTCGTCCTTGCAAATTCTGTGCTAATTTCCTGTGCTAAAATTCAAGAAACATGCACAAGTCGCGGTTTTTTGCTCGCGGAATACAATTGCATTGATTACCTCTCTCTCCCTCCTAACGCGATGACTTTCGCAGAAGCGAACGCCGCCGTCTCGTTCCACGCTCGCGCTATCAATTTCCATTTCGCGTTTCTATCCGGCATGGGCGGGCGCTTCCATCGGCGTGCCGCATTTCTCAGGGAAATGGGAATCGATTTGAAGAACGCCGCTGCGAAACTGCAGTTGGCAACACGCCCTCCGCCTGTATGTCCTCGAGCGCCACCGGGTCATCCCTTTGGTGTCCCATTCCGGAGCGAATCAACCCCTCGCGCCTTTTCTTTCGCCGTTCCCGATCTCCTAAACGCGTGCTTTTTCACCGTTCGCGAAATATCTCTACGACGCGCGCGCGATGTGTCGCCGCTTTATATTTTTTTTGTATCGGTTTCTTTTTTCGATCTCCGTGGGGAATTTCGACCGCGACGCATTACGCGGGGAGCGAAATGGAGTTGCAGATGGGATCGGGGAAGTTGTCGAAGATCGTAACGGAAAATACCTGGCGTTAGAGAACACGATGCTGGATTCTAGGTTAGCGCGCTGCGAAGAAGAAAAATTCTTCCGTTCTCTGACGATTCGAAAAAAAAAACACCACAATGCGAAATAATAACGTGAAATCTAAAGAGAATTTTACGTTTCCCGATTGGCGCATGCTCGTAGTTCGAAGTTTGTTCAAGATATTTCAAGATTAAATTTTCTATTCCAATTGTTGAGTTAAAAATCAATTGCATATCTATCTACTGAATATTTCTAATTAATTAGCTAGAATCTCATTGCAACAAAGAAAAACAAATATGTGTAACGCGCTATACAGAAATCTGCAAAATAAACGTTACGGTGGAAACCAAGGAATCGCGCGAAATCGAAAAGTTATGAGATCGAAAGATTTTCGAAGAGGAAAAAAAATTCGATTGCCTGCAGGCTCAAGGAAAAGTCGTTCAATAAAGCCGACGTTGTATCGCGCGTTACTTGATGCTGTCCACAGGCGATGTATCCATCCGGAAATTGAAAGTTTCCTGTGTGCCGGAGGTTGGTCCAACTGGCAGGTAGGAAGAGAGATTTGTCTCATCGTGTCACATGAGAAGATCACTATTTCTTTATTTCGTGCCGTTTCGAGCAAAGTCGATCTCTTCGTGGTCGGCGGGAATATTCGACGAGACGAGTACAGGAAACGAGGAGGGAAGGGGTAATATACTACGTTATAATATCTACCGAAATTGGATTGAGGTTGACAAATAGCAGGTTGATATACGCGTATACATATATATATCGCGATTGTATGTGTGTGCCGGTCGCGAGGACAAATCGATTATTCGTAGATCGTCGCGTGACTAATTGTTTCGAAATCAGATTTTTGCGGGAATTGTGTGCTCGCCCGGGCACTCACATTCTCCCCTTCCGGCTGAATAAACGCGAAAGTAATTCCCCTCTCGGAGCGATTTCATCTCTCGTATATTTCCATTTGTGTGTCCCGACTTAAGCGTTTCATTTGTCATCGCGAAGTCGCAGTTTACTTGCTATACGAGCGCTTTTGATTTGCCTCGGCTTACCAGAGGGGATTATGTGGTCATTACGGATTTCCGTTCGCGAAAGGCGCGACTTGAGATAAACGCGAATACAAACGTCTATTAATTTCTATAATTCATTGCCACTTTTAATTAAAGCGATCTCGTTTTCTTGGAAGATAAAGAGATTACGCAAAAAACTCTAGTTGTTATTGTCTCGCAAGTCTTTTGCTCGTAGAATTGAAACAAAAATTTATCGATGTAAAATAAATTATAATTAAATTACCTGTTTTGCAGTAAGTGTATAATTAAATTAGCGTCTTTCCACCTGTATCGTGTTGCTACACGTGCGTAACACGAGCAGTACCAGGGAAGCGCTGACCTAGTTACCAAGCAAGAAATCGATCGAGAAGGAAGAGCGCGAGGGAAGGAGAAGAGGGGAAGGTAGGAGGAGGGAGTGAGTGTCTTCTATGAAATTACATTCAATTCTACACCTAACAAAGGCAGAACGAAGTACTGTTGCCGCTATTTGAGAGAAAAATAAAAACACTTCGCGCCCGTAGAAATAACAATCGTCGCTTAAGTGCGCTTCACTCGTTAGCGAGAGCGAGCGGCAAAATAAAATTATCGATTTTATTGTTATAGCAAATGTATATCGCCACGATAGATCATAAATTACTAATGCAATTACCCGAAGTGTTTGGCAATATTCAGTAATCGTACCGGATTATATCTACAATCAGCTCAAATAATTGTTGAGTTCCATAATTGGGCTGGGATTTGACTTCGCGTACAATTTCCATTTTAATCCCGGGAAAAATAAAAATGTACGCTAATTCTAGTGCCAATTGTGACGATAACGCAAACGTGGAAATGATATTTCCGGAGCATTTAAATTCATAGCTTCAAAAAATTCTCGTCGAAATCGTCGATGCGCGTGTTACCTTCTCTGAAGTGAAATTTTTCGTTGATAAATACGAATTCGATCAATTTCTTGGAAATTCTTCATGCGCTCCTCAATCTTTTTTTTTTTTAATTTTGCATTTGCAAAAAATTAATCCTCTCCCCGAGAAGAGGATTTATACGCGGAGCGGTATGTGTTTCCCTTCTTTTTTCTTCCCTTTAAAAAGTGGCTCGGGTTTATCCGCGTTTCCAGTTCATTCTCATACGCCGAGACACGTGTGCGCTTCTCTCTTCTTACGGGTCTTCTTCTTTTCCTCAATTTCTTTCCAACAAATTTATCCGGCACTCGCTGTCATCCGGTCCCCAAGATTACACGACGTAAAGCCTAGCGGGAGTGCTGCTGCCGCCTCGCGCCGCTGCTTCTCTCTCTCCTTTCTATTTGCGAGAAGAAATCTCGCGGTCCAGCTTGGCGTGGAGACACGATGCGACAGAAACGGACGTTCATCTGCCAGGCGCAACAAATCTCTCACGATGAAAAATCATCTCGAAGAAATGGGACGAGGATTTTTGCTCCTCCGCGATTTATCAATGGCGCGCTACCGGAATGGACGACCGGCCGGGATAAAAGTGTCAACTTTCGGCATCGATATTGAGAGCCTCCTCTCGGTTCCCCTTCCTCTCCCCAAGTTAATGCCCGTAGCGGATACTATTTTTCGAATCTCCCTGGTATCTCGCGCACTATGACCCGTCATTTCTCTCGCGTTTCGATTTCTTATAGAGTACGCAACGATAAACTTCACTATCATTTACAAAAATTGCAAAACTATGAAATAGTTAGGGTGAAATAGGGTAGACTCTTCCTCTTTCTCTGTTAAAGAAATTTATATTAAACTTACATAATATTCTTATTTATGTTTTTAATTTGCACAAAACTTAGTCATCGAACTTCCAAACGCAATCAACATTGCGAAAAATCAATCGCCAAAAACCGAGCACGTCGATACCACGCGTGTAACGATTCTGATAACGGTACCTGCAAGCGTTATCGGCGCGGCCGAGCGTTAAAATTTTCCGTCCGATTCGCCCGCGCAGCCAAGTCCGAGTAAACGTAATCAAGTTGTCGCTTCGTGGATTTTCTTTCTCCGTTCCGCTTTCTCTCTCCATTGATTTTGCATCAAACGTGCCACTCGCACGTGGCCCGCGTCACACAATATGTCACACGCCGGCAATCGCGTATTCGAAAAATCGGTCGTTTCCAGCGTGTCGCGGCGACGTCCGATGTCGCTACCGACGTCGCGGACAGGCGCAAAGCTACCACCAGCGAGGCAAAAGTCATTTCGGCCGGTAATTAGTTGCCCGAGTCGCGACAAATTGAAAAAGTTGCTGAGAAATGGGACGCAATTTAAGCTCGCGGCCGCACGCGAGCGACCGCGCGCGACGTTTTCGCAACGATAATCGAGCCTGCTGCCGCGGCGCGCAAATCGAATTCTTCTACGTTCCTTCTTTCCGCGTTGTCGTCTCGCTGTTTTTTTTTTTCGCGCTCGTTAGACCGCCCGGTCAACCCGCGAAACTTCGCGCCACGACATCGTGCTATTCCGTCGCGCAAGTCGTTGTCGCCTTTCCGCGACAAATACTGACAATGAACTCTTAAATACATAATTTTTCCCCGTTTTGCCGAGCGCGGGGAATAGAACGCGGTTTCTTTGATAAGACGAAAATTTTTATCGGAAAATAGATTGCTTCCTTGTAACGTAATACATGTATTTAATGCTTGCGTATTCACGCGAGAAAATGGTTTCTCAAGTTTTTCCCTTAACATTTAATAAATAATGACTTTATCCGAGGAATCTTAAACTTCGAAAATCGTTCTCTTTTTCTCTTCTTTTCCTCTCGCTCAATTCTATGTTAATCGAGATTTTTCGCTACGTGCTGAAATGCAGCCCGTCGCAAAAACTCGAAACGATCCCCGGGAACAGTGCGATTGTCGTTTCGGCACGCGGGCTTTTTCGCCGCGATCGGCATTTTCTTTTTTCCTCCCACACATCCATCCGCACCGATCGTCGTTTCGCCTCTCTCTCTCTCTCTCTCTTTCTCTCTCTCTTCTCATTCTTTCTCTTCTTCATCCGCGACCATTATCTCGGACCGATAATGACGTCCATTATTTTTTGTTACTGCAGCGTGCACAGGGTAATGGCGGGACCGAAGGGGAGAAAGAGAATGGGTGTGGAGAGGTGTTCGTTAGCGCCCCTGAGAATCATACGATGTCGTTATGCGATTACGACGTTCGCCTCTGCGAAGTGGAAACGCTTCCGGTTCTTCGCGCCCGCACCAGACGGTCGATGACTCCGTTTTTCTGAGCCGACAATCGGCTGTTTTCGCAGGAAGACGTTTTTTCGCAGGAGCGAAAAGGCAGACCGTTTTAATTGGCGACAAATTATACACGTTCGGTCCCTCTTCGTTGTGTAGCTCTCGCGCCTTTCTTTCCGAACGCGACGGATAGAAAGAAAGATAGAGAGTGCAAAAGTTAATTATATGGTTTACGACTCTTGCGCCTCGCGCGTTTACGAACCCCACGTGTACATATCTTCGTTTCGCCACTTAGCGCGTTTTACGATTCAATTTTCACGCCACCTTCTAAACTATCAAATGACACGGTTAAGTAACCCGTCGTTGCTCTCGATTTACACGGGAAACGAGATCTCTCTAATTTGTTTAATTATTAATTAATGTTTTGCGCAAAGTATGTCACATGCATCCTCGTTTAACGACGTTATTTCTTTCGTAATTACTGCATATTTTTCAAAATGGAAATGCATATTCGAACGAACGGCACCGATCGTGAAAAACTGATTGGTATTATGCTCAAGAAATTTGGGTCAAGTCTTTTCTTATTCGCGCCTTCGTTCATCTTTGTTTCTCGCCTTTGTCATTAAAGCGTGAAAACAGAAAACAAATAGAAAGGGAGACAAGTTGGTCGACGTCTCTATCGCTTTACGATCCGCGGTGATTTATTTTTGGCCACCCGCTGGGACCTCGCCAATGCCTCAAGACCACCGTTGCTTGCCATGTACGAAGTCATGTCGCATCTCAATTGAAACATATCGATTGCATTAGGGCAAGCGTCCGATTTAATAAGCCGGCAGTCGCGTTTCATTAAGCCACGTGTCCGACGAGATCCGCGTGTCAATATATCAAAAACTAATTAAATCAACGTCATTTATTCACGTAAATTCGATAATAATTTATGCTTAATATTCGATAATAATACATTTTTCGCGAATTTGCAGTTGTCGCTTTTGCGGGAGACACGACGTATTCGTTTGACGTTTATCTGGTCGAAAAATCGCGTAATTTATTTAGTTTTGTTATGTGTTTTCAGTCAAAGAAATTCAGTGACAGCAAATCGGAGATTTGTTTTCTTGTTTTGCGCGCAACAAAACACACACACAGGTGTCGCGAAATGAGCGACGAAGTCACCGACATTCGCGCAAAGACCGCATCGATATTATCCGTGGAAAGCGTCACGGCGTGACTCATCGCGTTATCGCGACAATACAGCTGCGCACGCATCACACACATATATACGCACATGCGCGATCGAACGTACAGACCGTATTATTAACGTGAATTATCGAGTGTGTCGTGGCGGTTTATCGAATTTCTCTCTTTCTCTCTCTTTCTCTCTCGCCAATTCCTCTTTCAGACTCAACCGATGGTCGATGTACTTCGAATTTCGGTGTAAGCATCCGGCAGACATCTCGTCGACATCGATCGTTAATGCTCGACGAACTGACCTCACGTTATCCTTAATATTTTAGGTCCCTTTGGAAATACGAGACTGCACGGCGTCACGTAAGAAAGAACACGGTATTTTTGTCATTTCATTCGATTTCAGTGTCTTTTCTGTTATTATTGTTTTTTATTCTGATTTTATTCTGATATAGAGAAATCACCAGCTGTTTATTTTATTTATTCGTTTAGAAAAATTATAAAAATTAACAGAAAATATTTATTTTTATTTATGTGATTGATATCACTAAACATACACACACACACACACACACACACACACACACGCTTAACGTTTTAAAATATTAATTTTATAACCTACATGATATATATTTCTCGGACTGAAATCCAGACTGCGTATTCTTGTAAAATTTTTTCAAACGAATGATTGACAGCGCCGATTACGAGAGGGGGATTCTCTGTAACGCTGTTTCCGCGTATCCATCGATCGGCGCCAAAGCGTTCGCCGTATAATGGTTTCATTTTCCATTTGTATCTCGCCTACTCTAACGCTCCAATATCTCTCGTCCCGCCGCGCTTTAATAATATTACGCATTGTTGCGAGCGCGGTATGCACGCTTGTAAATTCGCCACGGTTTTCCGCCAATTTCGCGGCTGCGAGCCAGACGCGCTCACTCTCCCTTCCTTGCCGCAAAATCGCCGCGGGATACTCCGCTATTTCGATTATAGACGTAAATATCTTTTTTTTCTTTTCACCCGCCCTCAATATCGATTTACACGCACGAAATCTCTCGCGCTGCCGTAACCTGAGTCGTACGCAGTTTTCTCACGAATTTTCACAAAACACGGCTGATTCCGTATTCGACGGAAAAGTTCTTGACGAGAACTTTTATACAACTTTCATTTATGTATTTTTTTCTCTCATCTCATTATATTTATTCGACGTGTTTTAATAACGTAGTTTAAAACAACGCTGAAGAAACATCTCTATTTTCTGCGAGGGGATTTAAACACATACTTCTAACTTGTACACGCCGTCGTAAAAGTTCAAAACGACGAAAGTAGACATCGATCTGCGCAAATGGCGCGCGAAAGACAGAAGAATCTTCTTCGCTGATTTTCGCGCGAGGTAAATCTGCCGTCGTCGTCGGGCACCGAGCAGAGAGCGCGGCGGCGTTGAAACGCGTTGGTGCACTTGGTAAGGATGGAAAGGTTACGAGAGGGTGGCTAAAGAAGCCGGCAGTAAGAGAAGAAAGAGAGATCGAGAGAAAGAAAGAGAGAGGAAAGGTTCCAGGCTCTCGAGTCATTTCTCCGAGCCAACACAGACCTCTCAACTCGACGCCACTCGTGGAAACGAAATCTGATACGAGAAAAGCTAAACTCCTTCAAATGCACAAGCCGTCCTCTGTTCACCCTCTATCTACCTTCTCCTGCCTGTATGTACCAACTCCTCTCTTTGCCTCCTTATTCCCCTACTCGGAGTTTGCAACCCCCTAAGCGCCCTCCTCGTTCCCTGTCCGTCTCTCTTTCTCTCTCTCTCTCTCTCTCGTTCCTCTCTTTCGACTCTTGCTCCTTTCAGCTACCCACTTATACTCAGTCAACCCTTTTCATTGCGAAAACGTCGTTCTGCAATTCACCTTCCTCTCTCTCTTTTCCTTCCTCCGTCCTTTTCGTGTTCTCGCTGTTCCTCTCGTCGCCTCTTTCCGCACTTTTCTTCCCTTTTTATGCGCCGCTCGAGGACGCTCCACTTCCTTGTCAATGTTCTCGTCTTCTTACTTTCTCTGCACCGGAGAGAAAACTCCGGCCTTCTTTTCTATCACTCTATTCCCGATCGCGAGCATTACCCGTCGCACGCCTCTCCTCGAGGAGCGTACAGCCGCTCGACTTCCGACTATTTAACCCTCTTAATTAACAGTCGGCGTAAGAGCCTCCGATTCGGTCTCTTCTATGGCGCGCTTCTTTGGAGGAGTCGAGTCGAAGCCTTTCGTTTCTTTTTCTTTGTTTTTTTACTTTTAAGAGCAAAGAGATCGGTAAAGAAACATTTGTTTTGTACGTAACTATACGAAACAAGTAAACCTAAAACGGAACAGAAATCCGAGAATTATCCTAACTTTGTTGTTCCGCATTTTTATTACGATTTTCTTTTATCATTTTACTCGGTTATTTTCCCATTTTATTCTCGGTTTACTCTGAACAATTTTTTTAAATAATTGCTTCGCTGGAAATCGCGTTACGCGGTGATGCATCGCGTTACCGTCAAACCCGTCCGCTTCCGGAGTAGAATTCTACTCGCGTGATGCATCAAATAATGTATAATTTCAGTGGATCGCATGCGCGGGAAAGGCAACAAAGTGAAGTCACGTCGTGCGTCTTCGTTATGCGGCTTATTCAACTCATTCGTTACACGAGTTGAGATTCTCAGAGAGTAAAATCAAAAAATTCGTAATTTCACTTGTGTTTCGCGAAATAATAATTTGTTCGTGCTGTACTTTTCTACTTAAATTATGCATAGAACTCATAATTGCAAACTCTAATAGAATTTTCTTAGCTAGCACTCGTGTTCCATTGCAAGGTGTTTATATCAGATTACTTATTTTACAACAAAAATTACATGTACGAGGCAGAAATTTAATAAATAATAACTAAACGTAGTTTTTACACAAACAAAAACCAACTACAAATCCGCGAGAAAATAGCTCATTAAAACACAATTAGAAAAATAAAAAACTAAATTAAAATCGTTAAAATATTACGCTATGCGGTGAAAATGCTGCTAGTATTTCTCGGCTACTTAAATGCCACGGCAGTCGTGCGTTTACACTTATCGCAACTGCGATGTTCGAATGTGAAGAAGTATTCGAAGTGATGCCAAGATGATGCTGCCGCCGCGCGATGCGCAAGGAAAGCTCGACGTTTCACATTGCTCGACGGGTTAAGGAAATATTTTTCCGAGCGAAACATTTTGAAGTAATGCATCACATATATGGGACTAAAATTTTTAATTAAACTTAACACTCTGTGTGCGTGCAAAAAAGAGAGCAAATAATTTTAAAAGAATTAACTGTAAGAGTACTTAAATTAAATTAAATAGAAAGATTTCACGCGGGATTGTAAAAAATGTGCAAGATACATATTTAAAGATTATAATTGCTGCGCGTTATTAAATCTATTCTCGCATTAATGAAAGAAAGACTTTGGGATAGAGTTAACACGTAATGAAATATCAAATTTAATTAATGTAATTTATAATCGATTTAGTCATATTCGGCGTATCGCGCGAGCATTGTTGACGATTCACGGGCGGCTTCATAGAAATCGTTGCACGCTCAGAACTCGCGCCCTTTCGCTCTCGATCGATAATAATTATTCTCGTAAATTCAGGCATAAGCGCGCGCGGCATATGAAGGGCGGAGGCCGGAAGAAAGAGAAAGAGAGAGAGAGAGAGAGGGAAAAAGGAGGGATGAAATCGCCAGGGCCTGCTCGGTTAAATGCTCGTAATGACGTCTCGTAATTGCATCGAAAGTTTCCAGGGAAACTGTAATTATCGTACGGGCTCACTTCCAGCGATATCTTCGGGCCCCTTTCCCGCGCGCGCCCTGTAATCGACGGGGACGCCAAACCTGAAGAAAGGAAAGCCGCTTTTCCGACGAGAATATTTTTCCAGCCGAGCGAGGACGGCGCGGCGTTATCTCGAATCGAAAAGAGGATCGAGAGGGCTTCATAATAGAGTCCCGGCCTCGGATATTTCAAAAGAGAAAGAGAAGGAGAGAGAGAGAGAGAGAGAGAGAGAAAGGAAGAATGAAAGCGAGAGGGGAGATGCTTAAAAGTGCGTCATTTGAAATTTTCCCTAATCCTTGCTCCAATTAAATCAATTAGCGCGCGAGGAGAAAGATTGTTCAGTTCTCTTCATTTGTACATATATACGCTCGCGTGTATACTTTCCGTCATATAGCCAGTTTTAATTCCCGACTGCTTTTTGTTGAACGCTTGCAATTCACTTTACAGGATTAACGTATATTCTATCTATAAATTTCCTCGCAACCACATCGGTTTTCCTAATCTGTTCATCAACTCATTTAATTTAATGTCTTCTATTGATATTTAAAACTAAAAAGGTAATAAACGAGTTTAGGACAAACACCGTGACCTCGCATTTGTATTTACTGGATTTTTGCGATTTCAATAACTGGTTTCATTGCTCGTAAAATCAGAGACTAAACGGAGACGAAAGATAACGCGGGATTTAACGTCAACAACGTAATTCCGAACGAGTTTTATGCGACTCTCGAGATCACAGAATTCTGTGAATATATTTTTCTCGATCTCCGACAAGTATGTGTGTTTATTAATATCCGAGCGATTAATTATATGTCTGTTCTAACTTGTGATTAAGATGCGAGAGCCGATAGCTCTCTCGAGAAGCATAAACAGTTCCGACGATAAACATACACGTCGTTCGCGATATGACCGTTTTCGCGCTTTGTATCGATGATTACTCCAAGACTCATCAAGTCCGGCCACGATTGATTTGAATAATTTATTCGAACGATCAACGATATTAATATTCATTATTCGGTCAATCATCGACACTCGGATAATTATCCGCGTAAACGTTCATTATTCGGCTAAGCGGATGCTGCGTCCGCCGATTGATTCAGTACTCGGGCATACGAGCGCTATCCAAACATTTCTATCAGCAACACAACGCGCCGATACCGTACAAGCAACAATCATGATTTGCGAGCCAGAGATGACCAAACTCGCGCTCGCATCGAAAGATAATCACCCCGAAGCTACGCGCGTGCTCGCAATATATTGGCTTCGTAACTACGTTTTATGATATCTATCGCGTACAAAGATAATCACTTTAGTCATCACTTGGTAATATGTACGAATGTACTGCGCGCAGTCGTGTAACGATCATGCAAATTGAATCATGTTTTCTCCGATGTCGATTGCAACAGTATTATAAAATACTTTACTCACCCCGCTAAAAGTCTTGACGTTGTGAAGAGCATTCTGCGCCGCCAACGCCGCTTTCCTGGTGTAAAACGTTACGAAGCAACATCCTGTAACACAGGAACGTAACAATTGCGATTAAATAAGCTGCTTTACGAAAATTGCAATGTAAAATTCTTTTGTTAGTCAAATTTTTTTTAATCAAACAGTTTTTCGCGGATTTGTTGCTGTTGAGATGCTGCAGATTTTCTTCCACGATCGATTTATCTCACAGCGGACATTTTATCGACAGACTAGTTTGCGAATTTCTCTGCTCAATCGACGCGCCGGAATTTCTGCAATCTGCCACAGAGAGTCGCGAAAAAAACGGCGAGATACAGAAGTTATCAAACCACGTCGCCACTTTCTGGCAGAAGCGAATGAAAAGTTTTTCGGGCATTTCGGGTCATCATACCCGCGATGCGGGCTCCCAACAAGAAACTCCATGATAGACACGAATGGCCGCGGAGTTCGCGCCACCGGTGACAGCTTCGATATGGGGTTGGGAAACGACCGATGGGGGAAAGAGTGAAGTCGGCACTCGGGGACCTCATCAAGGGTCTTCGTATCCCCCTCCCTGCCCTCGGTTGTCGGAAGCTGGACGCCATCCAAGCCTTCAACCCGGTCGATAGTTACGAGTTGCCAAAAGTTCGATACGCCGTTCTATCGTCGGCGAAATCCCCCTTTTCCCTTCACCCACAACCCTGTCTCTCTTCGGTATCTCTAACGTCCCAGGTGAATCGTTAGTTTATCTACAGCCGGAATGAAGATTCCGGCTTGAACTTTGTATCGAAGAGAAGAATATAAAAAAGATTTTGTAAAAATTATAAAAAAAATATAACATAAGTTTATAGGTATTTATAAGATATTAAGTATATTTTTTTTTGTGTTGTCTATAATAATTTAAAATAAAAAAATGATAAATGAAATTACCGAGAATTAAAATATCTTCGTCAAAATTCCTCCGCGGGAGAAAATTTATAAATAAACAAATATCCTCAATTTGTTTTGCGGTTTTTGAATCTCGCGAAGCAATTTGCGTTTGCCGACAGATTGGATTTCCCAGAACTCCCATTGTGCTTAAGTAAATAACAGATAATTAAGGCATCGCGTACGCGAAGTTAGTGGCACCGTAAGTTAATAACGATCAGATTCAATTAACAGATTTCCTCTATTTACGGTGTATACGAAATTATGATAAACCTGCTACAGGAGGGAGGGGGGGCGCCAAGCGCGGAGTGTAATTATAATGCGATCGCGGTAATAGTTTCGGTAACAAGCCTTCCAATTACTCGAGGAAATCCCGATATTCCACAATGTTTTGTTTGGTAACGCGATATTCAATATCGCATTGAATAACGCATGATACCGCGATGAATGCATAATTGCGAATCGTGCAACCCGATCCGATGGCAGTAGGGTGCGGACGGAATGTTAGAACCGACGTATTAAGTTTGCCTAATCAAAAAAGGAGTTCGCTCTAGGCGCGGTTACATACAAAATCTCGTTTATCCCTACGTAATCCAAGATTACGCAAAGAATAAGTAAAATACTTATGAACACTTGCAAAAACGTGATATTTTTTAAACGCGAGTCGAGCGATTGCATACAATAAAAAAAATTGAGACAAAATATGTATTTTATTTGTGAATATTCGCGAGTCAACCTTTTATTTCAAGCGTGAGATTAGGTTGAAGTTTCTAGCGAGAGAAGAGACATTCTTAACGTGTTGCCAGCGAGTTTCAGTAAATTACGGAGTGAAGACGCAGCCGGGGGTCGGGAAATTACGTTCCGGCGAGTAAATAATCTTCAGACATCATCGCTCGATAGACCTTTAAATCACCCCCCACGCATCTCACCCGTCGGTCGGCTTGTTGTAACGCTCATGTCTACAAATGACCTCGCCCGTTGAGATATCAAGATCACTTACCGCCTTACCTCTGCAATTTTTATCGATGAGTTGTATTTTCCGTCTTTTTTATCCACAATTTCCAAAATAAAATATACTTGATCTTGATACAAATTTTATGTAAATTTCGTTACGTTCTTCTTATCGATTCCGTCGCGCGATGAAAAATTAATATAATTACTATAACTCGCTAGATTCGCGACACACAATGTAATTGTCATAATTGGTCCGCGCGCGTTGTATGCAAATTGAGATTAATAATTAATAAGTAAATTATTAAGCTGCGCGGCGGCGCGGAGTATTCCCAAGTGCACCTGCAACACGGTCCGAATGGCGATAGTTTCCGCGACTGTGTCGAGTTGCGAACCCGGTGTAATTTCCTGAACTAGTTTGGAACGGCGTGTTTTTGCCGGAGAAACAAACCCGGTCGGTCATTCTACATGAGCGAGACTTCGCTCAAAGAAAATGAGTTGTTAGATCGATATAGAGATAATTTAATATTCCGCGCGGGACAATGTTAAATAAAAATATCGCCGTTAATATAAAATATCTCGCCGAGCGATATATTAATTTAATATTCCGGAACACAATGTTAAATAAAAAAAAATATATATATATATATTGTCGTTAATATAAGATATCGCTGAGCGATTGTGCAACGACGCGATTACATCGATAAACTGCTATTACGTTTGTATCGATACTTTTACAAGCTCTAGCGGTGAGAGATTGTACATGTGCTAATATTGATAGGAGATAAATAAAAAAAAATTACTATAATAATTTTCAGACGCAAACAAAGCGCGGGGGAATAACTATGTGATGCAAATAGCTCGTTCATTTAATGTCGACCGCGTAATACACGGCGCGAAGCGGAGAGAATTATTCGTAGCGTTAAACAAAACGATCATTGTTAGCAGGTTTAGCGATAATGCTAACACGATATACATAGATTGTAAACCAATGCACCGAATTATTATCCAATTTATACGGTAATCCCCCGTCAGGACTAGAGGCGTAACGGCCGGAATAGTTGGTGCTCGAACAACGTCGAGGCGGAAAATTAGCTCGAGTTTTATACTGAAGCGCGGTAAAATTGCCGTTTTTCGTGTGATTGTGATTGCGGTCGGAGAAAATCTCAAGAAACGACGACGCGACTTCGTCGGAACGAGAAGAAGAAGGGAGAGATATATATATATAGGAACATGGCGTAAATTCCTTGGAGTTACCTAAGCGGACGGGTCGTCATCATTATAAGCGAGAAGCGCGAATTTAATTTGCGCGCCGAAGTACGCCGTCTGCAAAAATCACCGTGAGGGCAAACGAACGAACGAACGAACGAACTAACTAACGGGGAAATGCCCGCCATTAGGAATTCCCAATTCACGTCGTAATTATCGCTAATTGGACTCCGGATTACGCTCGCACGACACTCGGCGCGTGAAACACTCGTCGTTCGAGGCACGAATTATGCATCGCGTGTTCCATACGTACTTCCGAAGGGCAGCTACCTTAAAGCTTCGTTCTTTCATAAGAAACGTGAGAGAGCGTATCTTTATTGAAAAATCATTCGTTCAAAAATTAATTATTTTTATATGCACGTATAATATAAAAAATATAACAACAAATTTAAACTCATATAGTATCAAACCTACGTGAGATGCAACAAATTTAACAAATTGTTACCGAATAAAAAATATATTCACACACAGGGAATATTTTTTTACTTGATATATATATTATTTTTTTCTTGAGCAATATACAGAAATGGAAGCAAAGCATCAGTTGATGCCACATGATTACCATATGGCCGACCGATCGTCAGAAACGAGCGCTACTCTAATCCCACGAGCTCGCGGCTAATACCTTGATGCCGATGGGTGATTAGTGTCCGCCGGGAAATCTACCGCGGACATGGCTGAGGGCTAATTTGTTCGTTTCCGCCGAAACCCACGTGTCTTTCGCTCAACAACGACACGAATGCATCTACAGTTTTAGCGTGATAGTCTGTGTGTTTCTAAAGATAAAATCGATGCTAGATATATTTCCAATTACCGGTAGCCGAGTTCTCTTGAATTCTTATTAGGGTAGCGGTTTTTCGACTGCTAGCGAAATTTTTTGTTCCGAACGAACTCAATTTCTTCGAGAAGATACGGAGTGATACCACCACCTCTGAGATAGCTCCCTTTCGGAATGGGGTGTGCTACTCACGCGTGTAAGAAAAGCGCCGTACGAAGCGCTGAATCGGTGAATTACGACTCTGTGTTCCCTCGTGCACGCCGGTGGTCGACCACCGGCGGATAAATCAGAATAGCCATCGGATTCTCTCTCGAGCAAGTTGGGAGAAACTGTGTCGGCCAATTTCACGGAACTTCCGAGAACACTATGAGAGAAAAGTCGCGATCGCGCTTATTTTTCATCGCACTTAAGACACTTTGTTTATCAATCATTAAAGTCGTTCTCGCGAATCAATTGAAGCAGATGTTTTACGAAACTATCTAAACCATACGTAAAAGTGGTACGTAATTAATTTAGAATTAACATTCCACGAAAATAACAAATAATGACAAATTTATAAATCTACCGATCGAGAAAAGGATACGCGGAAAGTTGAAACTCAACGATAGAATGTCTCGTTGCGGCAGATAAAACTTTTCCACCGCGGTTACAGAGCAGAAATAAGTTTTATCGATAGAATGTGGTTTATAATACGCGAAGTATTCTGGCGCACATACCTGCGCTCAGAAATAGAGTCATGTTGACTGACAGGGAAACATCCACACTCGCGTTATGCGCGGAATTTATATCCGCACACTCTCCTCGCGGAACAAAATATGAAAGACTTTTAAATATTTTTGCGTGCGCATTCGTTACATAAATTTTTAGGTAACTAAAGTCGTGGAATTGGGTTATGGACTCACAAAAGAGACAACAAAGAGATGATTTCGTAAAAAATAAAATAAAAGTAGAACTGTAAAAATATGTATAAATCTTCTAAAAATATAATTTGTTTCTGTCAGGTTTTCTTAAAAAATTAAATTCAACGCACATCGAGGTTAAACGTTACAAAAAACATCTTATCCAAAAATATAGAGTTTACGAATCCGTCGAATATCGTCCACAGACATTTCCACGCGCGAAACTCATTCTCTGGGCCACCAGTATACGTAAATCGGATTTAACGAACGTAGATAAGACTGAATTATGTCCACGGTTATCTCACGACGCCTGTGCGGAGTGCTTGACCTTTGATATCAAGAAAGTGGTGTCTCTGCAAGGTGTAAACAGGCAGGAGCGTGCTCAGGTGTGTGTGAGAGCGCGCGCGCTAGTGTGCAATCTCAAGCCGCAGCGTTACCTTTGACCGATCAAGCAACGTAAATTCTGTGATTAGACCGAGAACAAAGCCGAGTCTCTAAGGAACCCGACTCGATCACAATCAACTGCAGCTGCGCTGAGAAGATCGAAGCCGGATCGAAATCCCTTTGCGATACGGACCTTTCGATTTCAAGAACTTCCCTCTCTTTCTCTCTCTCTTTCTATTATAAGAGATATTCTCAGATTTGATTTGAGCGGAGATCAAACGGAGCTGCTCCCGAGACGTTTCTCATGGTCAACGTTTCGCGAGATAAATGCGTTTCATATTACAGCAAAGAATCGATGTTTTAAGTAAATAATATTTAATAAAATAAATTTTATTTTATATACATGTTGAGAGAGAATCGACTCGTGACTTATGACATCAAGTCAAAACTTGTACTCGGACGGAAATAAAAACACGCGGTTCGCGGCACTCGCGCGTATCGATTTCACATTCGACAGACGTTCCTTTTCGTCTGCTGCGTATTGGTTTCCGGATTTCCGGGAGGACTGAGACGTGGCAGCAGTTTGCCACGATCAGTATCGATCGCGGCAATAGTCGGACTTAAAGATCGATCGAGGTTTTCGATAGGATCTAGTCGTCCCGTTATCCGACGTTGACTTGTATTGTCGTACATGAAAGCTATCTGACCGAAGAGAGGAACGTATCGATGGCGGAAATGGCGTAACCCGGGAAACTACGGGAAGAGACGATGGCAGGCTGCAGGGCGCGGATCACCGCGATAAACTCGAGACTGTGCGATTTCTCGGCAATCCCAGAAATGGAAACCGCGCGACCCGAAACTGCAGAAGTCGTTGCCGCGCGCGAGAGTAGTTCGGGTGTTTTTCGACGAAACGTACGAGTTTCGCGCGAATAACGTCGATGCGCGATCCGTACTTAGTTAAGCAGAAGAAAATCGGGAAACTACAACGAGACAGGCAAAGAGGTTCGGAAAAGTTTTCCGGTGTGGTTCTTTGAATAGGTGAATGATCGCGCGCTGTCGAAGCTGATGTTATTGACATCACATCCGTTCTGAAGATTATTTTCTAGTTTTGCGACTTCTACTCGTAAATAATGTCTCCCTACTAATTTAATTTTTGATCGATTTGCTAATTTTTAAGATAAGTTTTCTCTTGCAATAAAAATGTCTAATATAAGATTTGTTTATTGTAATATGTCTTTAACGAACGACGATTTACAACGAGCGTATTTATCTCAAATTGCCTACGTCTTGCCTCGTTAACTGTGTGCCAGTTGCGCTCTGACGGTGCAAAATCGGACGGAATTGGAGGCAATCAAGTGCGTCACATGGGATTTGCCGAGACGTACGTGTGGAGGACACAAGTCCCGCGAGACTTTTTGTGTATCCGATTTGCTCGAGAAACGTCGAGGCTCTTTTTGCCGCGAGATTACATACACACCGTGAAGGGATAGATATCCGAGTATACATTCAACGTACATTCAACGTGCTCTGAAATTCCTCTTCTATACATATGGAACACATAATAATAGAATTCCAAATTATATTTTTCGGATATAATTTAATTCACACAAATTTAATTGCGCTCGCAAAAATAATAAAGCGCACGCGAGAGGAAAAACGTTTGATCGAGACGTGTATTTAAATCACAAATTTCAAGCGATATTTTCACAAAAATGTTTTTATACTGCAAAATTTATTATCGCGAGATAGCGTTTCAAAAAAAATTGAGAAGTTCTCTTTTGTGTCGTAATTAATATTTTACAAGATCAAGTAAGGTCGCAGTTTATCAATAAATTACGTTTATTAATTTAATGTTGTATTGAACAATGTTTTATAGAGCTATTATTTGCGCGTTCGCTCACCAGCAAATCCGCCGCGAATCTCGCGATTACAGAGATACACATCCGTGTAATATATCTTTTCTCTTAATGAGAAATATTGATAAAAAAAGAAAAAACTTGCGGTGATTCGGTTGCAGGTGGTTTATCAAGAATTCGTTGAGGCTTAATTTGAAAGCGCGTACTCTACACACACTTATAAATATTCTGCGTCTCTGATACGTATTTGTTGGTCGGGTGATATCGCGATACACACTTTTATTTGTTCGTCATTGATATTCCAACCGCGTAAAAGATGGCTTTCTCTCACGGGATAATATCCCTCGCAAGGATCTGCTCGCGGCGCTTCCACTCCGTTCGCTTTCGGCTCTGTTTCCTCGCACGGTAGTTTGCCTCTGTCTATTCGTGCGCCTCGCCGTGCTCGAAGGCCGGCCTACGTCGCGATAAGATTCCTATTTGTCGCGAGAGTTACCGCGATAAACCGTCCGATATCGTTTCTCGCTGTTCGATAAGTTCGCGACCCGAGAAGTCGATATACGTTTCGGTGTTACCGATCTCCCGCCCAATTAAGTGTCGGCCTCGATAAGCTGCCGCGCGATCGTCTTTTTTTTCTCGCGGTTGTTCGTTTCCGCAAAACACGTCCCGAACAAAGTGGAACTACCGAGTTTGGTGCGCTACCGAGTGCACCTGAGAAATGGCCGCCGCAGCGGCGCAGACATTTGAGAGTTTAATTTAGCGACCACCCGAGAAAATATAGCGGTCACAATTTCTCCCCGGCCTTTATCGTGATTTTTATTGCCGTTTGCTGCATGTATCCCTCGGCTGGAATTAGTTCCGAATCCGCCGAATCCTTGTAGGGGAACGAAAAGTACACCCCGATTAATCATGTTTGCTCCGTAATAAAAACAGTAATTGAAACGCGTGTGTAATTGATTACTCATTTGTTTTGCCGTTATATTTCGCGTCAATATTCAATAACATTATCCTATCTTTCATGTGAAAACGGTACTTCGTACGATACACTTCGAAGGCATTCTGGAATTTTCGGTATTCCAACCCGATGCGCTGACACAACTAACTTGGTCAGGTCAAAATCTAAAGTAAGTACCCAAGATAGCCAGCGGAATGTTCTCGGATCCGCAAACTGTGAAGTTTGCGGAAAAGAACACGAGTTTCTGTCGCCGCTATCTCGACGATTCTCGGTTCGAGAACAGGCGCTTATACCGGTGTTTTCGAGCTGATGCGATTCAATCGCTCCAGTCACACCGCGAGCATTCGGCCGTGTGACTGAGTTTTAAGAAGGGTCTCGGTGAGATTCTTCGCGCGTTCTCCTGGAATATCTCGCACAGGACACACCGACTCGGAAGATTTCGCGCGTGTGTATTTTCTGTGTTATACGCGCGAGTATACATTTCGATTTCTGGACTGCCGAGGAGATTAATGGCAAGACCACCTACGAGGATGACCAGATCCGACCGAGCGGAGCGAATAATCCAAATTGCTAGCAGCCAGTTAGTTAGTCGGCGCTCCCACTAATCTTGGCGATATTAATTCGCACACGCGCACCCGCACGCGTGCGAACACACACGCGCGAGCGCGTCCGCACACATCGACTGCGACCTGCCGCAAGGATATTGCGAGCAAGTAGCGCTGGTAAGCGTTAAGGTAGACGTGCGAAACCGTGATGATCAACTGTACGGTATAATAAACGGATCTGTCGACGTCAACGCCAGAAGGGACCAGGAACAGCAGGTGTTCCGTTCGTCCTGCGACGGGATGCAGCGCGTTTAAAGTTGTCGGAGATAACTGCACGTTAATTATGTTTAAATATTTTGTTTCGGGCGGAATAAAATGAGAAAAGAAAAACGCGAGGAAATAAACGAGAGAAGAAAAATCTGATAATTAGTATGCAATATACGAAGTTATATTGAACCCCTACATTTGACTAAAATTTATAAAGATTAAATTTATGAAGATTAATATTTATATTAATTATTGACAGTTAGCTTTTTATATAATGAATTTTGTAGAGAGTTTTATTGATTGAAATGTTTTCTTTTCTATCCTGTGCAGCCGCTTTGAGTCTCGCATATCTCAATTTGAAGCCAGAATATTGAAACGTCTACAATGACAAAATTATGTCGTAATATAATTTTGAAAGTAGGTCGCAATCGGATTTCTTTAATGTAATAGACCCGCGAGAGAACTTGCAGAATTGAGGATTTATAGAATTGAAGGTGCACAGTTTTAAGGATGCATAAAGTAAAAAGTTGGAAACTGTAAAAATTGAGAAAAATAACAGCATCATCATAAAGTTTTCTGACATTGTAAAAGAGTTATCAAAAAAATAAACTAAAATAAAGATGTTAATCGAGGATGTTATTCCGTAAAATATTACACAAAAGTGTACGCAATCTTCTCGGCGACTTAAATGCCACGGTGATCAATAAAACTCTATCGCTCGAGATGTTAATCGAATCTACACACTCATTACTCGCGCGTCGTTAATCATAATAATAAAGTCTATTCATGTCACTTCTTCTCTTTTACCTTGAATATAAATGTCTAGTTTGATGCGCGCGCGAGGGAGCACACGATGCAAAATAATACATCTGCATATTATGTTCTGCTTATTATTACGCCTGCCGTCGGAGGTAACGTATGAACTATCTACGGTATAATAAACGAATCAGTCTCCGTCAACGCCGCGGGAAAGAGCTGAGAAACAGGTGTCCTGTCTACGATGTCGCGCGCAAATAAATGATGCAGTTCGTCCATCGTCGCACGAGCACGTTTACGAGTTCCGCGATATTTTCACGACGCCGAATATGGCTATATTTTAGGAAAAAGCGGCATCCGCGTCGTTTATAAAACCGATCGACTATATATCTGTTCTAACAGAACACGAGAAAGAATTTACGCAAGTTTTGCAAGCGTTTTATTCACTTTCAAATAACAGATAATTTTTAAATTTTTCTAAAACCTATTTTTCGAATTTTGGTCAAATGATTACATTTTGCTACTGATAATTTGTTTCAACTAGAAGTTTACAATCGTCACAAGCCAATATGCCAAATGTACGTGCAAATATATTTTTGTCAACGTATAAATTAATGCACATAAAAATTCAAATTAAATTTATCGACTCTAAGACTTGGTTAAACATTATCGCGAGCTTTTAAATTTGCTGATAATTTGTTTTGCATACAGCACGATTAGATACATCTGTATCGCGCACCCATATATAGACCGAGCAATAATTATCACTTAGAGATTGCACGGACAGAGACAAAGCTCAGATACATGCTGGATGTCTCGACGCAGACATTTGTTATCCCACCTGTCACTTGACTCACGTCGCGACTCCTATCTGGCTCGTCTATCACCGGGATAGATATCTCGATTATGCTCCCTGAATGCAGCTCGTGTATGCGGGTGGGTTTATGAGGCCGCGCGCGCACGTGCGGATTTCGGCCATACCGCGAAAGATCAATACGTTATAGATCCTATCCGATATTGAAGTCTATCCTCTTCATAAAAGATTCTCGAAATCGTGTAATTTATTCAAGAGAAGATTCGAAGAAAAAATTAGTGATTTACCAATCTGCCTTGTTTCGTTTTTTTTTTATTTTACAGCCATCTCATTAATTTTGCGCGATTAATTTTTCTCCTCAATTTTTTCCATTTCTCGGATTGTTATAAAATAAAATTAATATCGTCACGTATGTAGCAAACTACTATGTAACTAATAACACAAAAGTGTGTAATATGATATAATCAATAATACTGTCCGCGATAAATTAACTCTTTTCTTGCATTATGAGATACTTCCCGCGCGTCTGATTACCACTTAATAGAGCGCGCATGCCTATCGTTCCTGCGCGCGTATGAGAAATGTAATCAGGATTATTAATGCCGGAATTAGCCCGCGGGCATCGTTCCTCGTGTTCCTTGTTTTTTTCCCCGTCTCGGAACGGATAATTGCGCGCTCGGAGTTTAACGCGAGAAAAGGAAACGGACGATGCCCGATCTCGAGGTGCGCGATTAGTTGGCATCGGGAGAGGTCAGCCGGACGACGGATAAGCACCAATTATTAGAGTTACCAGAACGTGTATCGTTCGTTATCCGATTAAGGTGTCTGAAAAGAAATCCGATAGGAATCCGATGAGGCTCGCCCTCGGTCGGACGAAAGCCATTACCGCTGCGCGGCATCGGGAAAACGTACGCGGCTGCTCCAAGTATGTTTCAGTATTGGTGCGGTAAAGCGCAATAATGGCGTTTGATAGGAACATTCTTAACATGCTGTCAACCTTTTTTCCTCCGACGTGTGTTATTGTGACACACACGTATCCTCAAGAAATTCGATGCTACAATTTTATATTTCATTCCACGTCCGAGGCGACAAATCACCTCGATTGCGGAAGTCAGCAAAGGAAAAACGTTCGAATGTAAGAAAAATAAATATATCGAAATAAAAAACACACACACAACTGGTTGTAAACGAAGATTTCGAAGTGTCGGAACATAGTTACGAGAGTTAACGTAACGTCGTTCGCAAGAGTATGACACATAGTGTTTATGTCTCACAAACAGAGTGTAATTAATCTGGGAATGAATATATGCCGCCATTATATGGCGCATCATAGCTGGATTACGTAGCGTGCAAAACAGTAATACGGTGAAGGTGAGCTGGAGGCGTAATGCGGTTTAGCGTACAAATTGCACAAAGTGCACAGTCATTCTATAAATACAAACGTTAATTGCAAGATGGATTAAATTTGAGTCGAACATTAATCACAATCCTAAGATTTTTAGTTTTAATTTCTTAATGTATCTCTTCATTTTTTCTTAAATATCCCAGTTTAAAAATGGTTATATTTAATACAATAATTTATACAATTTTAATAATTATTCTTTTGATAAATATCCGGCTATTGTTGTATGTTTGGTCGTTGGAAGAGCGACTTTGCATATTTAAGTTCGATCAATACAACAATAAAAATGCTACAAATATCTTAGCGGTGGCTTTGGCAAGCATTTGCAAAAGCACATGTATTCGCTTCTCAACGGGAAGAAGCGATATCGACGAAATAAGTTCACGATAACGTTGTGCCGTAAGCGATTCACGCTCACAAAGCTTTTGCCGCAAAGCTTCGGGATAATTGCTTGCCAAGGTCCTGTTGCCGTTTGAGCGTGGCGCAGTTCGATGGAACGACGTTAAGGGCGTGTTTTCTATCAGCGAAATTCGTAGCCCACTGACTTGCGTCTTCTGCTTCCATAGTTTCCTCGACGTTCTCTTCCCGCGTTTCTGTGCTTCGAGCGACCTGCATCGTGCCACATCGCGGCAGCGAGCGAGGAAAGCGGCCTCGAGGAAAATCCGGCGGAAAAGCAAAGCAAGAGTGTGCTTTGCGATTCCCAGCGTCTAGCGGCATTAATTTCAGACGAAGAAGACGTTTATTGTTCGTTCCTTTGAGAGTCGGACAGAGATTGCGGGTACCAAAAGATGAAGAAAAATCGCGAAAGTAAAGATAACGCCTTTGTTTCAAAGAAGATAGGATTTTATACAAGATATCGCAGTATAGACAAATCAGTAACCAATATACCGTTGAAGTTACAATATGAAAAAATATTCTTTATCAGTTTACAACAATTCTAAATCTATATTTTTTATAAAAATATACATACACATTTTTCTATTCTATAAAATCTGTGACAATTTATTATTTTATGTTTGCGATATTGATTTTATTCTATTCAATACATTGGATAATTCTCTTTCATATTGCCACGCGTAATTTGCCAATTTATGATTATTGAGACGGAAGCGTGCAATAAGATCATGCATTTCATTAAGTCGTGTTTCTGCACAACATTTATCTCCTTACGCGTAACTTTCTTATGCTATGCCAGTTTAATTAGAGCGATGAATGGGCAAAATTTATCGCACCCCGGAAATAGTGGGTAATTTACTAGTGCAATCTTGCGCTGTGTGAAAGTGCGGCTGAGATTTATTTAAATAATTTACGACACTTAGTACACGTTCCGTCTAATTATGTGCCCCGAAATTTCGAGACGTACGTTTTCAGGATTTGAATTATATATTTCCAAGTTTCCCTAGCCAATATACGTTAGCGTTCGCATATATAATTTTATAACATGGTTGCAGCAACTATCATATTAATCCGAAACTGGAAATAAGTTCTGAGCAGAAGAGAAAGAAAGAGAGAGAAAAGCGTTTATCGCGTCGCATAACGCGACATGATTCTTTCAGGCGAATATTTCTAATGTCTCACGATTTGTCGTAATTTTAAACGATCATGTTCGAAGGAAAACGCGCAAACGAAGGAAAAGCGAGGTTGAAAGTCGTCGCGTGAAAATGTAAAAGAGAGAGGAACGAAAAAGAGGTGTGAATTTTCTCTCTATGTTGTTAAGAGCGAAGAAGTTTGAGAGAAAAAGAGAGAATAGCGTTTATTTCGTCCGAGGGACGAAAGACTGAGACGAAAACGTCGAAAGCAAAGGAACGGGAAACGATCGTTTTATTATTTTCCGCAAACGCAAAACCGCCAGTAAGAGAAAAGGAGGACGGTTATAAATCGTAGTCCTGCGTGAATGCGCAAACTACGATCCTTTGGACTACAACAGTGATAAAACGCGCGTCCAAAAGCACGTTTCCCTTAACAACCCCTAAGCTCTTTCTCTCTGTTTCCTTCTTGAATCGCGATCTCTCTTTGCCGAATCTGGAACCATTTGTGGAACCATTAAATCGCGCGCTATTTTTTTACCGCACTTTTTTAAAATTTTTCTGAATGTTCGCGAATGACCTGGTTTCCGATGCGCGCTGGTGGTATGCGCGGCTTTAAAGAAAGCAAGGGTGGAGTGACGTTCGCGTTTAAACGCGCCTGCAATCAAATTTCTATCACGTATCGCGGCTATCAAAGTCACAAATGGGGATATAACGAGTGCGACAATATTAAGCAATAACAAAATTAGATCCTTTGTGCTTAAACGTATCGTTTTTGACGCAGACCACAATTTCAGAGCAATTTGCACGATTATTATAATACTATCCCTGTGTTGTTTCTGTTTGAATCACCTCTTTTGAGCATGCCAGTCTGTTTATGACAGAACATTTATAATCATCAGATTGATTACCTAATATAAATTGCTGTTTCCGAAAGTTTGTTTCTTTGTGTGATGGAAAACCGTCACGCGCTCCGGCGCAGCGCTCACTGATTAATATCAAATGCAATTTGTGTGTACAACAAAACTAATACCGTTGACTTAGGCATTTCGTATAATGACAGTCAGAACATTTTATCTATTCCCGAACGGCGTATGTAAGTAAGCAAAAAGATATCGGATTACGCGACCAGGCGGCTTGACTGCTCCGGGTGTTTGCAGTAGCACTCTGAAGTATGCCGACCGAAAAGCAGGGGTGAAACAGACGAGGGCGGCCAGGCGGAAAAACGAAGGGAGCGAGCCGCTTCGCGAATTTGTTAAGTGCACATGCAGCGTGACTCTTTAATTCTTGAAATCTATTCCTGCGAGGGATAAGAATCATCCGAGTAAACACTACGAAGAAGCTCTCGTGGACATTACATGTAAATACTTTGTCAAATAATTATTTCTTCAATATATGTCAATCATTAAGACACTGTACAAAGATATCTCGCCAGATTTTTAATTACAAAATTTTTTTGAGAAAAAATGTTCTAAGAATATCTGCGTCGCGGAAATTAGATTATTCACGACCAACTCTCGTGCATGCGCGTCGTAAAAAAAGCGGCAACGTAGACGTTTCTAAAACATCGGAAAAGCGGAAGCGTTTCTTTTGCGGTCCATAGAGAATAACGATCCTAGGAGGAGACAAAAAACAGTAAAGACACAGTAATGTCGGGGGTGTGGACCGAGAAGGCGGTAAAGCACAAAGGGAGAAAACTAGGCCGAGGGCACAAAGGGACGAGCAATCAACTCGCTGCGGTTGACGAACGTGACTTTGGTTTCTTCGATAGGTAGAAAAGGAAAAACGATCCTCTTCCGCTAACGAGACGGCACGGATTAGAAATCCTTGATTATCCGAGGGAAAAAAATTGTCCGGTACGTAATAAGACCAAAGTGCATTGATGTCAAATGCAAATGCACAAACATCTCTTTTTTTAAGATCATTTTATAAAAGTTTCGTAACACACATTGTTTTTGCGAAACAAGTTAATAATATTTGCTGACAATTACAAAAGAATAAACGATCGGAAAAACATTTGAAAGTAAAACATTTTTTCGAAGAAAAACTCGCGAAAAAACGTTTTTCAAATTTAATTATTTTCAAGCATTTTTTAAGCTTTATCCGGGACGCGCACAAAATGTCATTTGTGCGTGTGTTCCGTAGCAATAAAAATTTTATTGCTGCGTTCCGATTTATCGCAAACATCGTTTCCGTTTTGAAGTCATCAATCGCTTTGTTCTTTCTTCGAGAATTTTGCTGACTCGTCAATAAACGTGAAATTCACTCGGTTCCCTTCGTCACGATTTTCTCGTCGTTTAACGGCCCATGTGTCTGTTCTCCATCGACATCGCTTTTAATTCAAGTCACATTTTTTTTTTTTTTTTTTTAAAGAGAAGTGCAGATTGCGCAAATAATCGGATATCGACACAATTTCATTTGACTTCAACAGTTTTCGCGCTGGCACACAGTAATTATATCTATTCGTAACGCATGTGTAATCTCTTTTGCATTGTGTAATCAAAAGTATTGACGTCAACGCGTATGTTCAACTAATCAAATTACTTCACGATTCTCGCATATAATCCACGAATTCCGCTAGAACCAAGTTCTATAATTCAACGGCGACTCTCAGATGTACAAGATAATTTTCATATTTTATACTAATCTCTTGATAAAACAAATCTTTGATAAAACAAATAATCAAAATAAGATTTGATAGTTTCCAACAAGAAAGAAATAAAATAAAGCTTTTAGGAGCCACGCTGGATATAAACGCGAAATATATTTTAAAATATAAATTAATACACACAAACTAATTTGAATTAATTAAAAAAACTTACATATCGAGTGCTTGGTTCGCATCTAATTTCTTTATAATTTCCCAACGTGATATGGTTTACGTTTCCGCGCAAAAAAAAAGTGTGTCGCGTATTCGTCACAGAAACGTAACGCGGATCTTGCGAAACCAGCCGCTACAAAATATATACGCGAGCATTCCATTTTGCGTCGCGGGGCAGAAAGAAATTTCAGACAGTAAAGTTAGGTGCCTCATCCTGTGTATTACACGCTAGAAATGTAATCTCTTCTCGCAATCCTCGTGTCACGAGTTTTGTAGGAGATTCGCAACAGCTCCTCGTGCACGTACCACTCTTGTGTCTTCGCGCGAGCGCCGCAAATGTCCCGCGCGAATTTGTGTGTGTGTGTGTTTGCGCGCGTGTTCTCGATTTGTACACGTGCTCCGGGCGCACGAATAACGCGCACACATACAGTGTATTTCGCGCAGCCTTTGGCTCGGAGCTATTCGAAAGCTTTATTCGAAGAGACTCGCTTTTAACCCGCCGCCGGGGAAACCCGACGCCGGAGGAGCGCGATGGAATGTTAGAGCTCATATTACCGGCCGGTTTTCGACACGGTCGATCAGGAGAATGGAAAACGGATCCAATCGCGCACATATGTCGGTATATGTACGTACACATATGTGCGTGTGTATTGGCAGAAAATTTGGATTTTGAATTGCGGCACCACCACTCGCTGACGCCACGCAAATTTGTCACCATTAGCGGCAGCGAGTGCGTTAAATTGGTTTATCGTTATTTATCGAACGCGATAATTACAGGACTATAAATTTCATGCGATCAAGAGAGAGAGAGAGAGAGAGAGAGAGAAAGAGAAAGGGCATTCATCAAATATAAAAAGATCTAGTACGCTTTTATCAGTGTCTTTTATGAAAGACAAAATTGACAACTGACACTCTAACTGCGCAGTGTCGCAAAACTAAGAAGTAAATTTATACTTCTCGTTTCGTGAAAACTTGATGTTTGACCTGTTAATTAATTGGAACGATATCCGAGATTTTCAACGGCGCATACAATCGGCAAATAATAATTGGATTATTGACGGGGGATTCGCACGAGTGGGCATTTGTTTAAATTACTTGCCTTTCCACGGTGCGTATTTGAATAACCTGCGCATCATGTGAATTTGCGCTAATTTGTATCATACGTAAACTGTTTCACGTCGAAATAATTATATCGATTCGACAACGATCGGTAACAAGGTCGAATAATAATTAATAAACTGATTTCGATGTGTGCGTTATTAATTCGCGCGCGAAAAAAAACGATATCGAAACACACATGCAAACTTTTAGCATAAAAAAAATTCCATCGCTGGTAATTATATACGCGTATTAATATATTATGTAATTTAGTTCTCGAACTCGCACGCGACGCGAGCACGCAATTATTTTAATGTAACTAAAATTTACATCATTTTTGTTTAAATTATCGGCTCGATTATTTTGTTAATTATGACAACGAATGAGTTGCAATAATTTCATTAAACAGTCGTAAATGTGTGTTTTCGACTTTGTACGCCGATAATGAAACAATCGATTGTATTATTGCATTTAACAGTCGATTATTGTTGAGGTAACTTTCTAATCAGCTAGGAATAGATTCCGAAATAGATTCTCTTCATAGCTTGAAAAAAAACAAAGTAAAATGTTTTTTTCTTCTGTTTTTTCACAGACTCATACAACATATATAACACGTAGAAACACATTTCATCTGCAAACGAAATTTGAATAGTAGCTTAAATTCATTAAGCTCGACTCACGCCATTACAATTGGAGAATCTCCAAAGATATATTCCCTTGTTCGACGGTAATCGAGCTCTAAGTCGACCTCCGGTATGTCGGAGATCACACTGAACGCGTCATCTAATTTTTCAAACCATGTCGCTATTCGACAGTCGTTTTGTTCGCTGTGGGTAGTCAATCGTGCATTTCTGGCGTCTGCAACGAGAGCGTCTGTCCGCTTTCGTTTTAGAAAGGGAACGAAAAGAAATAAAGAAACATGACAAAAATTACAGAAGAGTCATCTAAACAAAATTGCAAGTAAAAATAAAAAATACGAAGAAAGTAGGTTATTAAATCAAGTGCTCTAACTTGAATATTTAAGAAGACATATCTTTTTTCCCCTTAATTCGGCTTCGAATTTATTAAATTTCTTGCAATAGATATGTTAAGTTTACGCAAGTTAGAAAAGAGAGATGAGGCGAGGTCAGCTCCGGAAAGTGGGACTGAGGCGAGAGAAAGAGACGCGGCGTATACTAGACGAAAAACGAAAAAAAGTTGCAGAACAGGATCCCTGTAATAAAGCGGAAACGCAGCGGACGGCAAACAAAGTGCGTGAAAACAACGACGGGCAAACGCTCGCAAAAGAGAAAGAGATGCGCGTTACAGAGAGCAATAGACAGTACCGACAGAAAACGGCAGGAATGGCCGTGAAGGGGAAACAAGAGATAATAGAGAGGAAAATTCATTTCTGCTCGCGCCAAAGGAAACCGGCCGGGGCAGGCGAGCGAAGACAATCTCTGGATCTAGAAGAAGAGAGGAGACGAAGAACCGTGAACAATGACGATATTAACGTGCTCCAATGAAAGGAAGAGAGAGAAAGACGAGAGGGTACGAGGATTTCTTTTGTCGAGATGAGGAAACGTTGCGTAAAGTGGATAAGTAGGAGAATGACTGGAGAGAAAGGGTGGAAGGTGAACGGACGAGGGTATAAAGGATCACATGGCGAAAATAGCAAACTTTTGAAACACAGAGACGCTACATTATATTGGATTACGAACGGATTATACTTTTGCCAATCCTTATTATTCCGCGAATTAACTTAGATTTTCGGATTTATATCCGCGTTTGAGTCAATTTTGTGATGACTGTAATAAAATTTTAGAAAAATAATTTCCACTGTAATTAAAGCTCATCGAGTATGCTAACTTAGAAGTATAAAAACCAAACACGAGTTGATTTATACATTGCTCTCTTTCATTTTACGAAATATTATTGCAATTAATTGCTTTGAAAAATAAACAGCGAATAATAATACAGCTAAAATTGATCATGTAAATTATTTTATCATTTCTTTGCAAAAATATTCGTGAAAAAATATTGAATTGATTAAAAAAAACCCGGCAATTTAAAAGAAATTGAAGAGAAAGAATATAAGATGAAGGGTGAAGGTGACATCGGGGGGTTAGGATGAGGTCGAGAGCCGCGAATTGCCGGGGGAAGGAAAATAGCGGCGTGATGTGCGGAGATCCTCTGTTCCGTAGCGAATTTGATTAAACGTTCGGCCAAGTGTATATTCCGTACGTGTGTACACGCACACACGTATGGAAGTAGCGTCTGACAGCATGTCATTCACCTTGTCTCTCGTTTCTCGACTTTAACGAAATGAACTCAGAGGAAAATGCGCGCGCGAGCGCGCGCAGCTTGGAGTTCATCTTTATCGAGCCAAATTCTTGCCGCGATTATTTCGCACGTATTATTTATTTATAGATAGCATCGAGCGTTTCTTGTTTAAAGTATGTAAAATTGCGTTTGTGAGTTTTGTTTTTTTCATAGTAAAATTTACGACGAAATTAGCCGAGTCGGTGTATTGAAATTTGTGAAATTCTCGAATCGTCGCTGTGCAATATTAACGGTTTAATAATATTTTTACGATCCATAAGAATGTTCCGAAGCTCTCTCAACTTCTATTCGGAATCTTGACGAGTTTCAAGTAGGTACTAAATGGTTAATTAAAATATTACGATGTCGAAAACTTTCGCGTTATAAGTAGTTACGAATCAAGACTCTCTCTCTCGCGCGACCCAAATCTCCTGAATTCGTTTAACAAAATTCTAGTGTTCTCATTTAAATTCAAACGGCGTCCAGATATTTCTTTCAGCGTTTAATTTAATTCTTAATCATCGCCGGTACTCTTTCATATACCAAAGCAAACTAAATGTTCAAAATGAGAAAATGCCAGACTATTCTATTGTTAATCAACTTCCTCATTAGTCTGACATTTGCTGTATCCGTGGAAGATATTTATCCAGTCCGCTTGGGTATGTTTAACCACCCGATCAGAATTACAAAGCGCGTCATTAATCTAGCAAGCGGCGGGCCGTAATTGGGCCGTCAATTATGACGGGGCCGCTTAAATCTAGATTTTCGTCTTGGGGAGGGGAAGCAACGGATCGATCTCGTGGAAACACGCGAGCTCCTTTCGCGTCCGACCTCGAATTTCGGATAACGTGGAGAGCGAAAGAGAGAGAGAGAGAGAGACGCATGTCGGATTTTCGGCCCTGCGAGCGATTCGAAGGACGAGAGTAGCAACTTTACAGTCCGGCTGCGCCGTCGAAGCACTGCAATCTCGTGAATTGTCCGCCTGCGTTTGATCGGAAATTCGACGTACATCGCGAGATTTCGACAATGCTTCGCGGGATCTCTCTCTCTCTCTCTTGCCAGCGCATGCCGGAAGCGAGAACCGACGTGAAAATGCTTCCGGAGCTGTCTCTCTCTCCCTCTTTCAAAAAGAAAATGTATGTATGTGTGTATGTGTATATATATATATATATTATTTATATATATATATATATACTATATATATATACACATATATAGGTAGGCACGACGAGCCGACTTACGAGGTAATTCTACGGAACAAGTTTTTAGTTCACCACTGGCAGTTACTCCGGGACACGAGTTAAGAAAGTTGCCTCCCGCTAGAATCTCTCTCCGGCATACGCGATGGGCGAGGTGAGTTCCGTCCTTCTAACGAGATTACGAAAATTTTTCAAATTTCCCCGGAAGTGTATGAAATCGTCGCCGATTTTTACACTTGAAGGAGGAGGAAGGAGGAGGATTTGAGATGAGAATGGCGCGACCGCGTGCCAAATTATAATGCGAACAATATCGCGACAATGAGCCGACGACGCGCATAACGAGAGAAAAGTTGGAGAAGCGACGAATAGCACGTGTGGGCGAACGTTCACGGAATAAAATTGTCGGAAAAGTTTTCAAATAGACCGTAGTTTGCTTCGTGCGCCACTTTTATTGTTACGTTTATATCGCTCGTTCGGCAACAAACGACGTATTAGACAGCCATAGACAATTCTCAATGTTTCAAGTACTTGTTAAGATATAGTTTTAATTATTTCTTTGATAAATGTCCGATCATATTGAGACATTACCTTACATAACTATCTCTCACTTTCAAGGTTGCTCTTACGAACATCAAATACATCCTCTGTGCACATACGCTCAAAAAAGTTTTTACCACATGCCGTCTCTCATAAAGAGAGGGTTTCCCCACGTCGGTCTTTTTCCTCTTTCATCCCGATCTTTCAAAGCGATCGATGTCACCCTATCGCGAGTACGCTTCTCCTTTGTAACGCCGACGAACTTTTATGTAACTTTGCCGGTGCGCGCGGAGATGCAACTGAGAAAGTTTAATTACGTGTCTGCACTTTTCTCAGGATCAAGAGTTATAGTTCGTCCGTTTCGCGGAACATTTATACTCGCCTTTCCCGGAAACGAGCATTTAGAGATTGACTCGGAAAAGTCAAAATCTGACTTTTTTATACTTCGCGATAAAATTGTACAACGCAAACCCCAGGTTTTTGCGCACTCTCAGGTTTTTTTTTAGTTTTCTACTACAAAGCTTTCTATTTTTTTTGGCGTGTTTAATAAATACGATTTGAAATAGCTTTCGTTTTTAATTCCGTTAGTGAAATTTTGCAACAAACGAGTTACACAAGCACGACAATCGGTTCGAAATAATCGAAGTGAACTAAGCAGAATGTGAAAATTAATTTCGACGGGATAACGGGCACGTGTCTGGCGATAATTAATTTTATAATTTAACGATGATGCAATTAATTTCGAAGATTCGCACGAGTAATTAATGCTACGACGGGTGTAATGTACACGCGTCGCATACAAAACCGACTTCACGCCGAAGTGCACATTTGGATCATTTCACGTTAGATTATTATTAGTATCTAATTATTGTTGTTAAATTAATTCTCGCGTAGCAATTCGAACCAACAGATCAACAAACTTCAATATGCGATAATACACTTCTTCTGACAACTTTTAAGTTTGCCAGAAAAAACATTTTCCAATTTTATGCGGTAATTTTATCGTGTAACTGCTTGTGCAACGAAGAAACAACATTATCTTACCTAATGTACGTATGTATGTATGTGAGATCTTCTCAGAAATAATTTCTTATCGCATGACACAATATGCAATTTAAATGGGACCAAATGCGCTGCAAGATGTTTCGCACGTAATTACCATTCTCTTCAGATATTCATCGATTACTGGAGGGTTAATTCGCCTAGGATCCAAACAGGAACGAGATCTAATCCGTTCGGAACCGCAGCCGACGTAGCACGATAAACACGCCACCGCTAGTCGTGCTCGCTCACCCCCTTGATGTTGGCGGTCTGATATGCATGTACAGGGTGTTATCAGACCTTGTCCGATTTCTTTCGACTTGCAATAGCACTAGATATTTACCACGTAACAGAAGTGTAATCGAAGATACGATTTCCAATCTTTTCGCTGATAAATTTATTAATTTATTTTCTCTCAATGTGACAAAAGTGATTGAGACGTATTTTTGTGGCACGTGTGCAAAGGAAAATCAAAATCGGAAGAAGAAAGCGCGCGAAGGAGCGAGAAAAAGAAACCTAACGCCGGTTGCGATGATGGCGATGGTAATAGGGGGAGGATTCTGCGCGGAGCGCAGGAGAAAGGGCAGGCTTGGGAGAATTTTCAAGCACGACGTCGCAATTACATCGGATCAGAGTGGAATATTTCATCCGGCGCCCTTCATCCGACGAAAACGAGAAAGACGGGATTGTGCAACCTCGAGTCCCTTCCACTCCCTTCGCCCACCCCTCCACCTGCCCTCGTACGGATTATTAACGGGCAATTTGCCGCGTCTGCTGCTGACTGTATTGTCTCTCTATTCTCTTGGCTCTCCGTCGGATGGCAAGCCCGTCTTTCCTCTTTCTCGCATCCTTCCCTCCCCTCTCGCCACCCCCATCCCTTTTCCTCTCTCTCTATCTACCGCCCGTATTCAGGTTGTCTCGTCGTCTCCACGTCGAGTGGTTTTCCCTCTCGTTCTCTCTCCGATCGACCCTTGCGCGCTCTCTTTCCCCATCCCCGCCTGTTTAAGAGCGAGTTCGAAGTTCGTTAAGACGGGCTGTGCGCGAACACGAGGTTTCGGTCACTTGGAATCCCTTCGTCTGCAGAACCCATCTCGCTGTATTCTTTTTGAAGACACTTTCTAGCCCGTCGACTGTGTCTCGACAGGAGGACAGAAATTGAAATAGGGAGTATAACTGATGAAGTTATTTCGGGGGAAAAATGGTAGACAGTTAATCGACTCGCGCGAGCACTCAAGAGAGATCATTGGCTCGCAGATAATCCGAGAATTTTTCTCTGTTTATTTATAATTATGTATATTTTATTTTCCGCGTGTTGGCGAATGTTAAAGCTTAAAGCCGTGAGCTAAACTCGCCTTGCGACAAAGTTCCTTAACAAAGCAAAAGTACACTTCTGTTCCCCGAGACATCACATCTAACTAAAAATTCAAGACCTACAAGAATCGTTAAGGTAATGAGGATATTTGCGAAAACATAACGGCGAAACTTTGTAAAAGACGATGAGTGACCTCACTGCGCAGAAATGCAGAGACTTAATGGCCCGGCGGCTTAAACAGCTTAAAGCAAAAACATGTTCAACATTTTTTTTTCCCGTGCATATTTTAACGAGATTACCGCGCATTTGTCATGGCGCAAGAACGCCTTAGAACGTAAATGCGCAATGCGACAGAAACGAATAAACAAAATGGTTGGTTTGCGACTCTCTTTCCTTCGGTCTGAATCGAAAAGAGTGCTTGAAGAAAAAAAATAAACGCATTTGAAAGAACTGTGCTTCACTCGCGCGAATTCTTTGTACATCTCTTTTGGGATTGCGAGCGAACAACGCGGATTACTAAATACATTCGTCCCTCTTGCGACAGTTATTTCCCGCGGGTGAGTAAACCTCTCGGCGAACTGATATTCCGGAAACGCTCTGCGGCGTGACGCCGGTACTTGTATTTACGAGATGTTCGCCGGGTAATATCGGATGTAGGAACTCGCGTGGCGTTACACGTGTGCGCGGTAAGCCCGAGAAAGGCGAGCAGCCCCGTGGCACACGACCCCGGCGGCGCCCCCGGTTTCCGACTGCAGCCAGTAAGCCAGTTAGGTCGGGGTATTTAGGAGGGAATTTGGTGGTTCTAAAGTTGTACATTATACCTCCGTCTAGCGCAGCGGGAGAGAGAGAGAGAGAGAGAGAGAGAAGAGAGTCTACAGCTGGTGTTACGCAGACCAGTTGCGGACCCAAAATCCACCGTCTCTCCGGGACTGGAATTTGTGGCTCGGTAAATTTAATAACTCGACGAGCAACACTGTCCCCGGCTTCCCACGGCGCTCGTCTTCCGCAATTTTGCCGATCGTTAATCGAGATAAATATTATACACGCATATTATCGAGATAAACACGATGGAGTTTATTTTACATACGACGGAAGAGTTAAAAATTCTTCTCTCGCACGAACATTTTTATCGCCTCACTTCAACACTTTTAGTATTGACCTAATTTTTCATCGCCTCTTAAGGCGAAACTTTTAATATAAACTTTTTCAACCGATAAATCCACTGAAGGAATACAAGAGAGAGAGAGAGAGAGAGAGAGAGAGGAAAGGAAAAAGAGCGAGAGAGAGAGAAAGAGAAAAGATTAGTTGACTTGCTTGATTTCAAGCAAGTTACTTTTCCGCTTCGCGAAGTGCCGAGTCGTTCTGTGATCTTGGGTGCGCCGTCGAGTTTGCTACAAAGAGCGTCGAAGTAACGTAGTTCGAGATTCCGTTCCATATATCACGGAGAGAGAGTTTGAAATCGCTTGCCTGATATTCGCGACCCTATGATGTAGTCGGGGATGCGATCTTCAAGCTAAGAGAGAGAGAGAGAGAGAGAGAGAGTCTACAAGTCGACCGTCTTGTTTGCCTCGTCTTCAACGATACGTGAATGGCAGACAATGGCTTTTCGATGATGAAACGAGAAGCGAAACTTGGACGTTCATTGTTTAGTCGACTGACTCGATGCTGCATCGATGAAGCACAAAGCGATGCATTTCGCGAAGTGCATCTACGCGACAGGTCGACATTAAGATCGTTTGTTGACCGTTTCACATTACAGTAGAACCAGAGTGCACGTTACTCGATCGCAACAATGGGCGTACACTCCGGGGCTATGTAGAGTCGATGATGTCTTGAAAATACAAACTTTCTCGCTCCACTGCGAATAACTACACAGTATATTTCACAAAATAAAAAAGTAGTATAAAACGAAAAGTATTGCACGCTAAATAATTAATTTTTCTCGAATTAAAACTTTTAATATCGAAGATATAAATTATATTAAAATATTTTAATAATTTATATTTTTACAAATATTATATAATTTGCTAAATATATTATTTTATAAGTAACATGTTTTTGAAGTTATAAGATTTTTTCGAGAGCTTTTGTGGAAAAAATGGAATAGACAAACGGGAAAAGAATTTTCTCTTAAAAGATGTAAGAGAGGTCGTCGGATCGGATCATCTCAATTGGCGGATCTTGTAATGGAGAAGGGAGAGAGAACTGCCGTCTCCATTTTCGCCGAGTGAAATGAACCTTTCCACCTTGCGCTTCCCTTTACATATTTCACGGTACGACTCACCCGGATACTGACGGGAATAAAAGCACCGGCGCGAGGCGAGGGTTGGGTTGGTTACGAGCGGTCAAACGTTTACCGTACAGTACCGACAGGAGGATAGCTACGAAGCCGAATACCAGCGAGCCATTCTACAAAGTAAACACGATGGAGCCAGCTAAGGTTTATCCTCGTCTGAATGCAACAAGCTATTTCTACTCGTACAACCCTTCCTCCTTTCGACCCCTCTGTTCAAGTTATACTCCCGATGCTCCTTGCCCACAGTTCGTGACACTGCGCTACGATCTTCTGGTGCATCTTTTTGTTTTCCTTACAAGAGTCGTGAACTGGTTAAATTCAATTTGCTGAAGTTTTAAGTACATTCAAAGAGAGAGAATTTCAGAGACGAGATGTATTTTATAAAAATTAGAAATCGTTGAAACATCTACGAAACTTAAATCTGCGATGTGTAAACTGTTTTTTTCAGTGTAAATTAACACACATTATAATTCGAATCAAAATTCAAATTTGAAAATCGAATGCTTGGTTTGCATCTCGCATAGAGAAACAACTCTTTTCATCCCACTATGTGAATTTAAATTAATTGAAATCTGCGATATTTGAATTAATTGGTATGCAATGACAGTGCTTCTAAAAATAAAAGTACGAGTAGTGCAGACTGAAAAAAAACAGCGTGCGAGTACGATATGCAAACGGAATGCTGATAAGTCGCAACATCGGAAGCTCATCAAAAATAAAAGAAATTACGTATAATTCCGCGAGCGAGAAAGCAGCGGTTACCATTTCGCAGTACTGCCGCTATATATACTGCGTTTCTTGCTCGCTTGCTCGCTCGTGTATGCATGGAATTTTTCAATGGAAGGTGTCTCGAGCACGAGTATGTCGGGGGTACAAGCCATCCCACCTGTATCGCAAACCTATTTTCCATTCGGTATGCCGGGCTCATTTCATTCATTGGTCAAATCGCGATATCGCGCCTTCGTCAATTCTTTATATCGCGTGTTTTCTATTTTTAAATGAGTGAGAGGATTAAATTTTTTTATAAAGAACATTTTTTCCAACAAAAATATCGCAAAAGATGTATAAAAACATGCGACTAAAATTACAGAAAGAGAGAAATACCGGATTATTTTTCTTTTCTCGAAATGACTCAAAGCACTTTGCTTTGTTTACTTTTATTACACTGTTAATTCGTTTCGGGTAAAATGCGCGTACAATCGCGAAATTTTGATCAACGCATTACCGTAATTCGAGTTTATGCTTGGTATGGTGTGACATGTTATTACGACACGCGTATTTTCATTCTCTCGTGAACAATTATGATTTGTCCAACCGACCGTATCGCTCGCTAAAATCGCAATGACGATCATTCGCGATCTACGTTCGCCGCGGTTAACACGACCGGCGGCATCATGTGCGTTGAACGACAGCAATGTAATATGAAGCGATAAATCATTTCACGCTGTCACGATAATCATTTTTGTTCCATCTCCGTAGCCGGAGGAGGCAATTACCAATGGCGTCAGCTTGTACACTCATTGTACGGGGATGATTTGTAAAATTTGCATCAATCTTCAGATGTGCGGGTTCTCTTGACAAATTCGCCGACATCTAATCTCTTTATTGACATTTTTCTCGCTGTTTGAAAATTTCTATTCTTTTTACGGCGAATTTGTTAAAATAACGCGCAAACAATTCGGAGTGGTGTAACAAAAGTTTAATCGCGAGAAATATTCAAACGTCGGAAGCGTCTCGAGAGTCGCCAAATTTTATTGTTTCTTCGCAACCTGTTAAAACTTCCTTAATCACCGTCCAAAGACAATTTTAATGACACCGGAGATATAGCGCGGGAGAATGCGGCATTCGAATGATCAAAACCATCATAAATTTTAGCGTTTTGCAGAAGCGCTTTGTGAAGCATTGATTTATATTGTAATTTATGAGACGTTCCCTATGCGAGAAAGGGATAGACCAGCCCTTTTAAAGAGAAAATAAATTGCTCTTAAGCAGCCCCGTATAAATACACAACCGGTTGTGTGTATCTCCAGCATCCGTAAGTGCTGTTAACTTCAACCACTCGGCTGATAAAAGAACGCAAAGGGGACGAAAGGATCCGTGAAGGGAGCGAACGATGTCGAAAAGTCTTTCATTTTCGACAGTTAATTACGTTTCGATAACTTATTACAGAAAAAGATACACTTCACACAAAATATTCCAAAATTTATTCCGAAAATTTTTTTAACATTATGTATGTCACCATTTTCACCGTATTTCAACGCGCAAAAGGCCGTGAAATGTTCATGTGCGCGTTTCTCGCTGTTTATTTCATGCAACATTCTCGCTTCTCCCCCCCGAAGTTGCATGATCCGCGTTCTCGCACGCTCGCTCGAGAACACGAGACTCAGCGAAATCTTTATGTAGTCTCGGAATTGAAAACTGAGCGGGCAAACGCGCGCCACTCGAGAGATAACGGTTGGCTTCGTGACTTTTTAAAGTATCGTCCCGAAGTAATAGATGAGGAGATCCGCGCTCGAATTTATAGTCGCGAAAAGTTCAAAGTTCCCGCCGAAGGATTTTTCCCGGATCATAAGTTCTCGAAATACGCGTGTAGTAGAAAAACGCGAATGAATCTTCGCTCATGATCCAACAAGAGTATAAAAAAATTATGTACACAATAAAGTGTTTTAATTCTACATCCTTCGTTTCTTTGCGCGTAATCCCACACTGACAAGTTTCGCGCGGCAATATTAAATAACATATTTTAGAAACTGTTGATTCACATAAACACGGCTATAAAATCACTAAATAGCCGCGTACTTCTCAAAGAATCTTAATAGATTCCGGAGAGTACAAAGTTTCAAATTAAGTTCCTTCGAAGGAATCCTGATTTCACTAAACAATACTCCGCTTTTACTTCTTCGAGTTTAACTCGAATACGGGAACGAAATTACAGAGTTTATTCTAACGTTAAACATCTTCGTGTTACACAAACATTACCGTCAAGTTTTAGACAGAGAAAACTACATTTATAAAACAATTTATTGTTAAACACGGAGAATTGTAATTTGTAAAAAACACAACAATTTTAATAAAAATATCGGTTATTGCATTTTTTCCGAACGTTGTGTATTCTAAAGCGACGATGTGTGCGGATCGCAATTGTGACAAAAAAAAAGAGAAGAAAAAGAAAACGACTCGCGAACCGAGTCTCGAGCGGCGCGCGCTCCTCTCAAAGCCACTTCGACTTCGACTCCCGACTCACGTATTCGACTTCTCTTATCGCGCAAGCGGCCGCATGCAACCTCTCACGCTTCGATGCGCGATAAAACCGGTGCGCCTGCCGTCTACGGGGCGGTAAAGGCCGTGCGATTTCACGTGCCGTTTAGCGCGCTTTAATTCCATTAAAGGGACATAACGGCGAAGATCGCGCATAATTTCTCGCTAGGAGAGAAATCGGCACCGACGAAAAGGTAACCGGCGACGTGTACACGCTATCGCGCTTCCGGTTCTCTTTGTCGACGAGCATGAATTTGTAAAGGACAGCGCTCTCGCGCGGATAATGGGGATCCTCTCGCGCCGGCCTTTCTCTTCTCCTTCCACGAAACGTTTTCAGAACATTCCGCCGTCCGAGAAATTTAAATAACGCCCCCCCGCTCTCTTCCCGGTATCGCATTTTGTTTCACGAGCGGAAAGACGAGATATCTCGTCGCGTGATTCTCTCCACAAGCTCGCTTCTTCTCCACGCTCGAGTTAAGACATCGCGAGATAAGAGAGACCGAACGCGGTGGGGGAAAGAGGAGGATTATTACACAACGACAAGGGCGATTCGCTCGAGCATGCCTAATCCCGCGTTATTTGTTGCATTTTATACCGTGCAATATCTCATGACGAACACGATATTGTTTTTGAAACGTGATGTTATTATCTCGTAGTTACTTTTATGATAATTAATTACATTAATACTTCGATCATAATTCTCTTATATTAAAGTAAAAATTTCTCTGAGGTTGTAAACTTTATTTTTCACAAAATGAGTTTGCGAAGTAATAACAAAGATAATAAACGGTATGGACTTTACACAAAGTTAAAATTAAATCAAAAAGGTCACGCAGAGCCAAACGATGAATTTTCGGCTTTTTTTTCCCGTTTAATTTATTTGTAAATCAACGACACGATCAGTTTTAATTAAATTAAAATTAAATTTTATGCTGTAATAATAATATCGTTGTTTAATATTTCTGGCAATTTTTTAATTTTTAATTATTACTACAGTCTTCCATAAATTTTCGGAATCCATTCTTACGGATTTCCAGGGATGACAGCCGAGACAGTTTGAAAAATCGTAATAGGCTCAACTCCGCGGCTGTAAAACGGGCCGAGTTTGGCCGAGAAAACACTGGCGCAGGTGTTGACTTCGTCGTTATCGTTGCGTGCGAAGGCGGTGACAATCGAGGTAACGTTTTACGGGCACGTGAGGGGCTTTAACGAGCCGGCAGTTGACCCGTATGAGGGCATAAAGACACGTGGCCCGCGAACAAATTACGAACGCGGTATAAACCGTGCGCGCCCCCGAAACTTCCCCGGAACTTCTCGTCACGGCGTACGTGACAAATCTGACGTCACTTTGTGCAAGTGCATACAACGTGCTCAGAGGCGTGTAGCGCGCAGCAGGGAGGCAAGAGACGGTCCGGTAACTCGGGGAAACATTTTGCGGCAATGAGGGAGGAGGAGAGAAAGAGGGTTAATGAGTAGCCAAGCCGCATCCGCGTATGTCGGAACACGAGGCAAGTTAGTTAAAGGAAAACGAACAGGACAAAAGTGGGATTTTCAAACTTGCTTCGGTTTTTCCGAAGAAAAAATCTCAAATGTTTCGCATCAGCAATTAACGAATATGACGCTAATTTAGCTATTCTTTCGACGGGAAATTATCGGTAGATTTTTTTCTCACTGTGTGCAACACTTTTATTCGCGCGTTTTTCCTCCAAAAAAATAAAAAACGAAAATAGTTCGGCGATAAAGGACGCCTCATTATCCGCACGTGCGGCTGCGCGCGTAACGGCGATGATTTATCAAGATCGAAGAATCGAGTGACGAATCTGTTATGCTGCGTGACACAGTGGCACGGTCGAGCGGATAATTTGTTCGCATTTCGTGGCGGCCAAGGATTGGTTAACGATTACGACGGACGGGAAAGGCCGGTCGGAGCGGGAGTGCGACAGGAGAAAGTCAGGGGTTACGTGTAGAACGAGCCGGCCCGCCACTCTCCAGGTAACGATACCTCGCGTTAACGACCGTCGAGAGTTACGCGCTCTCGGAAGGCCAGACGATGAGAGAACCGCGCGCGGAAACAAGACGAGACGAGATGAGACGAGACCGCTGGTAGGCCGACAGCTCTAATTGCCGGCCAGGGATTTACAGGAGAATAGGTGCCAGGAATATAAATATCCACGCAGGATGTAAGCTCGCCGCCAGGAATTTCCACTTGCTTCCAACGACCAGAGCCCGGCCCTTCGTCTCTCTCTCGCCCCTCTCGCGACCGCCGTTCTTCTTCGTCAAGCTTCGCAATCCCACCAGGGATTTTCTAACGTACCATGAATTCCTGCGGCGCGTCGCGCCCGGCTGCGACCGTCTGCGACACGAGTCCGGACCGCGAAATTAAAAGGGATTCGTCTTTGTCCGGCACGCGGAGCGTGTCAATGCGATTGCGCCACGCGCCCTAAGCAAACCGCTATATTGTATAACTTTTCGAAATGAACGCCATTAAGAGGGGCCAGAGTTTGTAATGAGAATAAAAAAATGCAATTCTTTTATCTCGCTATAATAAAAATGACACATACATTTTTTGTGTCTCTTTTATGTATAATTTCGCATAAAATTTTAACAAATCAACGAAAGCAGAAATGAAACATCGTCCGGAAAGAACGAAGGATTCTGTTACATTTTCAATTTTTCGAAAATCGCTTTGACATTCCGTTTATCGCGTATGTGCGCGTCGAATAACATCGGTGTTGCGCGCGATAAATTGTCAGAACGCGCGCGCACTTTTACCACACAATTGTTTTCGAAACACATACCGGACAAAAATATCTCGTGGCGCGTTTAAACATGCCGTGTGCGAAGAAACGACCCGGGTTTTATGTATCCATCGCCGCGCGCGCATCGGTTGCATCGGCACAGGGTGTAATTTCTGCGGGACACGAGCGCATTAAGCACCGTTGAGAATAATCTACGGCACGCAATCGCCAACGAGCCAATGGAAGTCTAGAACATTTCTTCCGTTATATTATGCGAGCGCCGTTCTTCTTTTGATAAATAATTAATCGTGCTTATTAATATATACTATATTATATATCTTACGATATATAATTAAATATCTTTTTTACTCTTAACATATCTTCTGCCAATGTTTTTATTTATATTAACCGTTATGCAGGTTTGCCATTTTAAAATGATGCATGTTGTTTGTTTTATAAACACATCCCATATTCAAGATATATGATCGGACGACGTATTTATGTTCTATGAACCTGACATTTAAAATGGCCTCTTATACGAGGTTAGAAATGGGCGAATAACTGCACGGCGCGATGCACACATGAGTGTACGTAAGGCAGGAAAATATCTCGTGTGTCGAGGGACGTGTTTTACGTGCGCGCACCTCGTATATCGGTCACATTAATGTCATATAATTTTACGGTCCGCATTTTACAGTTCACATAACGCCCCACCAATCGCGTCCGCGCTTTGACAAAAACTAGGACACACGGCGACAAGTTCGGCGCGATGCTTTGACAAAAAAGCCAGCTGAGGTGACAATAAAAAAACAAAAGAAAAATAAAAAAAATAAAAAAAAAAAAACTAAAAATGAAATTCGAAAGGCTGAATAATTCTATCGCCATTGGCAAATAGCTTGTCAAATGCGCGCGCGTAAGGCAGCCTGCAGTTTCCAAGTTCGATATTTCGCTTTGCAAAAAAAAAAAAAACATTATTTCTAACGGTATTACTATATTTCGTGCAACTACCGTTAAGCGTTTTGCAACATGTGTTGCCCTTTTGGAAAAAAAAATATCTTTAAAAAGTGAAAAATATAGATTTATAGTTCGAGCTCTGTGAAAATAAATATTTTTGACAAATGTCTTCTGTAAAAAATACTTCGTGTATTTATTTATAAACAATACTCGAAGTTGTTATAGACATCTATAAAGTTGCGGATAAATCGTGAGATTATCCACTTAGAGAGAATTATTCCGCGGATCGACACAATTCGCAGAATTTTTATTATCCGAGAGACGTCGGGTCTCTGAAGGTAATCATTAGGGCGTCCGAGCGGAGAGAACTTCGCTAATTGAAAATGTCGTTATATCGTAATCTCATCTTACAACGACGAGCAAAGAATCGTTTTGCCGGATATTTCACCCGAGAGACGACGCCACGCGATAAGAGGCAAAAGATACGAATTAATTACTTCGATGTCCTCTCGAGCAACCGGAGGTTCAAATTCCCTCAGGATAGTAGTTTATCTTGATTACCTTTAGTCCTTTAGACTTTAGTCCGGGCTTAAGAGAGATGATTGAGTAGTCCGCACGGACCACGTCTGGCTTGGGCTTCCGGCGGTTATACGAAAACACCTTGTCACCTTGATTTGTTCGTATTGCGCCGCCTAAGCGGCAAGATGAAAAACTATGAAACTCATATTTTTATAACAAAATCACGTAATCGTCGAAATTAAAGCCGCTCTCTCTCTTTTCTGTGACTTTTTTGCAACAAGTTTCTAACTTAGCACGCGTAGAAAAGAATTGACGAAGAAAACTACGCGAATTGCGTTGCAAACACATAGCCGCGGAAAATGGAATATCTTGTAAGGACGACCGGCGGTATCTCCAACGTGTTGACGCCATGTTAACCCCCACGAGATGCCGGCAAACTCAAACCTTAACTATCGACTTCCTGTCGGGTGACCAATCATCGAGTCCGCTTACAGCCACGAGGCCGAAGCGCGCGTCGCGTTAAAGGACTTCCAAGGGACCTACTTCGGGATCCTTTAAAGGATTATCTTCGTCACCGTGTTCAAAGTCATCTCCCGGAAGGGAGCCATTCAAGTCAACCGATATTTGATGAACGTCTGTTCTAAAGTGCACGTAACTCAAAGAACTGGTTCTCTCCTCCGCGGCGACAGCCAAGTTTTTGTGCATTCAACGAATCGCCTTCTACGAGAAAGACGCGCATCGATTAATAACGATTTATCGCGATGAGCCAGCTTACTGGAATACATCAGAATTATTAAAAGCCTTTTATATGTGGGTGCGCGGGCTTTGTACACACGTGTATGTGTGTTTGTGCTGCGGCGCGCAGTCGAGTGCTTTCGCAAATGATTAATTATTTCTGCGACACGAAGAAGTTTTGCTTAGACGCGCGATAATGGAAGCGACGAAGGCTTTTGTTCGCGTGACAGTGATGAAAAAGTTTAACCTTCGTCCCGCAGGTGTGTAAAAGAAGCATTTACCGCCGAATGCAATCAGTCTGAAAGTTTCGAATAAATAAATAATAAAGTAGAAAATAAGGTTAATGTGATACACCTTTTTCCCCTCTCGCCCATTTTCCGAAAAAAATTGCGATAAATTTGTCAAGTAGATTAAATTTGCGCAAAGAGAAAAGACAGAGGAACTCGAGTTTGATTTTAATCAAGATTGAACAATTCGCGAAAATTTCGTTTCGGAAAAGTGGATGTGGTCTAATTATCTTCCGACGGAAATGATCCACCTGTTAATTATAAAATACCGCGATATGTAAAACTAATGATAGAGTAAAATTTATGGAAAAAAGAACAGAGATTAGATGAACTAAAATAAACAAGAGAAATTATACAGGAAAGAGCAGCAGTAAAGAAAAGGCGAGTGAAAACGCAAGAGAAAACACGCGCAAAGGAGGGAAAAAGATTAAGACGGAGGTTAAAAAGAAGGAGGTAAAAATGGACGGAGCGCAAAAAATAAAGGAAAAGTCACAGAATAGAAGGGCGGAATGCAGGTGAGAAAGCGGGAAGAGAAGATGAGTAAGAGAGGCGAAAAAGGTCGGTGGATGATTGGCTACCCGAGCCACCCCCGGGCCGCGAAGTACTAATATCAGGGTAGGTAGGATATACTCTTACAAATTGTCTGCCGGCGCGTTGTACGAGAGCGCGCGCGCAGAGGGGGATTTGTCTCCATTAAAGGGATTGAGGTTTTGTCGTACTTCACTTCCAACGCTCCTTTTCACTCTTTCTCCCGCTCCCTCGACGACGCCCTACTTGTATCTCGTGCTTGCTCCTCGCCATCCTCCCTCCCTCGTTTCTTTTTCCGCCCCGTTCTCTCATGCTCCATCGTGCACCGTCTCGTTGGCGCGACCACCAGATTGGAAAGACGAATCTTTCGCCAGCAACAAGCTTCCGCACGAGCCCACATCCAGTTAGCGAGACCGAGTACTTTGCTTTTTGTCGAGCAGACGCAACCTAGTCAAACATGCTGAACTTCTGTTAATGATTACGAACCTGTTTCACGTTTTTTTCTCTCCCCGTCTCGCTCTGTTACATCGTTATGATCTCGCGAGATGCTGTACAGAATTAACTTTGTTAGAGATGACACGTAAAAATTGCAAAAAAATGTTCTTTATAGTGAAATTTAATAAATTATTTTATAAAGTTACATAAATGTATATCTCAAAATTGAGATAAGCAGAGACTTTGCGGGTAATTTCGATTAACTTTATCGTGAGCGGAAACGTGTTGATCCGAAAATGTGTAAAACAATATTTTTGTATTCTACGTTAAATAAAAATCAGTTCCGAATTCGTCGAAGAATCTGTGCTCGGAAGGAAAAATTCTGGGACATTGTATAAGAGGTCACGAGGGGCCACGTCGTGGCTCGGGTTGCGTCGACCCGAGATAAAAAGAGAAAGAAGAGTTTGACTCGATATTATTTTATCGGATAGTTTTCGCTCGAGACCAGCTGAGAAAAAGAATGGGGCACGTAAGAGCGGCTGATCGAGTTGATCTACTGTTTCCACCGCGGAATCGGGTCGACCCCGTTTTCGCGTGGGGATATCGTCTTTTTCTTTATTCAGGCGATACTATTGCCATTCGCGAGAAAGAAAACGCTGTAAAAAGTGTCGAGAGAATGATGCCGTATTATTTATGCGGCTTGGAACGGGGTTATCCGCCACAGTAATCCGCAACGAGGAAACAAAGTCGACTCTCCTTTATCAGAGATACTGTTTTAAAATAATTCCACTTTCAACGCCGGATTTCTGAATTACAGATTCAATGCGCGCATTCAGACTTGTGTATAGAATTATACCCGCAATTCGAAATACAACGAGAGAGTATAAATGTAAAATGTCCCGGACATTAGAGAAATAAATTATGAAATATGTAAATATGTTAATCATAACAATTCTCAATGTTTAAAGTATTTTTTGAAATGTAATTTTTTAAAGATATAATTATATAAATATATTTTATTATAATTATTTCTTTAACAATTGTCCGCGATGGTCCGATCATTAGAACATTTTACTTTAATTGTAATAATTCTCTCCCTGAGATATTTTCACGTAATATAAATGATTGTCATGTGTTTCCTCTCAGTTTCAATTCGACTGACTCGATTCCTTCGGTCATGATATCTTACTTCGTCTATCGTTCGCAATCCATTTTCAGTGCGGAACAATTTCCAGCGCGATTTCTCGAAGGAACGCAACGAGTGACGCTTGGCGACAGAAATATATATATCCGCGGTCCTTCTTCGACACGTTAGCTTTCCATCTCTTACTCCGCATCCGGAAAAGAACAAACCGAACGCGATTCGAACGCTCCAAAGCGTTGAATTTTGCTGACTGTTTGTGTGCGAAAATGTTTGTATTTATATATCTGGCGCATGGATGGTCGCACTTGACCAGGCGAAAAACGTGTGATAAATCAACGCAATCCGTTACAAGTGCGCCCCCATAAATTCAAAAGGAGATCTTATTGCCCGGAAGATCGCGATGTACGTCATAATGGGAGATAATATTGGGATCCGTTCCAAGAGAAGGAGGAACCTATTGTATCCAATAGGGGTCTCTTTGTGTATCGTGCGAGACCTATAGCGCGCGCGCCGCGATCTTCATCGGAATACATTTGAATCGGTAAGTGGAAGTAGAAGAAGAAGAAAAAGAAGAAGGTCTTCATATACGCGATCTTTGAATTTTTACAGGAAAGAGGAAGTTTTCCCAACAAACCTGGAAGAGATAACTTGATATCTCTTCGTGTTATTGAATCGGTGATAAAATTCTCCCTTGATAAAGCTAGCCTGCCCTCAAACGATCTAATTTTCCCAACAAGTATTGCTTTATCCGGCAAGTTTTGCGTAACGTGAAGTCGAACAAAAAGTTTCTTGTTTTGTGAAAGAACAAAATGGAATAATTTAAATAATTTTTTCGTGGCAATTGTATAAAATCACTGGAACAATTAAAACGACAGTTATTTTAATAAAAATGATTCGTACAATAATATTAAGTGGATTTGCGACCAAATGCTGCCAATGTGACACAATTCTTCATTAAACATGCGTAACGGTTGGAACTATATAGCGCGCTAGCCGTAGCCGGATATCTCGAAGTCTCGAAGGTAGTCGACACCTGCCGTGGTTAGATAAGCTCCGTGCAAATTTACCCGGCTTACTTTCAGAATCAGCCGAAATACGGTTACATTGCACTCCAGCTTGCACCTCTCTCTCTCTCTCTAGGAGAAGCGAGAAGTACCCGCGGCTCCATATTCGAGAACAAAAAGGTGCGAGGATAGTAGGGAAGAACGGGTAAAAGAAGGTGAAACGGGGGTTAAGAGCGTAACGAAAGTCGAGAAGACGAGAAAGAAAGGAGGGGAAGAAAAGCATAAACGCAAAGCAAGAAGAAATGAGACTTTCGACGAGGATTCGAGAAATTAAACTTCGCAGTAGCGCCGCTCCTTGTAATCCTGGCCGACTGCCAGGACTTTCGCCATGCCGCGTTTATTGCCAGGTACAAATTCTCGCGTCGAGTGGATGTGATGTAACGGGAAATTGTTAACGCTTTGATTGCCGAATATAATTTGCAAAATGTCACGAATTCGCAGATGTCGCTATCTTTAAGAAATTCCGCGCGCACATAAATGTTCTTATCAACGTCATATTTTGCATATTCATGAACATTGCAAAACTATCCTCGTTTTCTCAAATATTTATACCAGACATTTTTTATTAAATATTTTATAGATTTTGATATTATCGATACGATAAAATCGAGTGAAAAACATTAATTAATAAGCAAGAACGAGATGACATTAATTAAACTCAATTTGTGGCAAAACATATCATATAATAACAATCGAAATGACTGAGTGAAGAAAACCGTTACCCCAGAAATCGATTGAACAGCTGAATTTTGACATGGAGAAACGTTAACGTCGATGTTTATCAATGAAAATTTCGAAACTGCGCACGAGCTCGCGGGCCAATGCCGTGAGTTCCACAAGATTATGGGGATCAGGCGCCGTTTAGTCGTAACTCCGACGAGACTTTAACTGGCTTTAGTCAAAGTCGCGTAATTCCCTGCGACGAAAACCTAACGAGTTCGCGGTAGGAGGATGACGACGACGACGACGAGAATATAGGGGAGAAATGCCTTTGTCGCTAGAGGGGGAGAAGGGAGAGACTCGAAAAGTAAAAGTCCCAAATCCCGCACGCAACTTTAAATTAAAGCAGTTCGTTTTGCCCGCCTTTCGCGTTTTTATCATCCCCCTCTGGTTGGCGTTTTCGTGATCCCCACGGGAGGAAACAGGAGGGGAAGAAAGACGAGACGCACGAAACGCGTGTAACGGCCTTCCACTTTTCCTCCGAACGACAAGCGGCTGAAATAAAACGAGGATTTCATTCCTCTCAGCGGGGAATTCGCGAGGTTTTTAAACGTATTTCATGCTATAATTTAACCACTTTTTTCTTTCTTTCGATATATTATATTTTCGCGTTGAAAAAAAACTTCCTCTTTTTTCAAATGTGACGATTAATTCTGTATGAGAGTTCTTTTCCTCCATGTATTACATGTCGCGATATACGCGCGTTTTTTTAAGTCATTCCTTTAAGCGCGTTAAAAGTAGCCGAGAAGACACGCGAGACATGCAAAACACGTCGCGACGATTAATTCGCGCGAGATTTACCAGGCGGTCTTTGTATTTACACGCACTCGCAGCACGGATGGAATCCCGAATGGAGAATCCAACGCGAAGGGTGAACAAAGGGCAGAAGGCGTCATTAAGGCTGAGTGATCGACGAGCGGGCGTCGGAAATACTAAGCAAGTACCGGTTTGCTGACTGGAAGCACGTGCCAGTTCTTGGCGCGGGGAGCAGTTTGCCAATTAATTAAAGCTGTTTCCGGTGGTGTCATCAGTAGGTATTGCCGATCCGCTGCCGCAATTAATTTCGACACCGCGCGTATTCGCAGAAGCGCGCGAGGTGGTCGGAATCTCATCGTTCGTTAGAAATTGCGTTTTTTTTTTGTAGTTTTGTTGAATCGCACGCAGTGAAATTGAAGAAACAGCAAATTTACAATTTAGGAGATTAAAAAAAAACATATATATATATAATGATTCATTAACGCTGAAACAATCAAACTCATCAAAATGACGAATTTCAGATTTCTTATTTTAAATTACAGAAATTATTAAGTTATTTTTGTCAAATACTTTGACGATATTGTGATACCATTTGCTAGTATTTCTAGATTCTCTAGATGCAATTATCGGGAGTTCTTTCGCAAAGTACACGGTGACACTTATAGTTATCAGCTCGACGGAGCCCGTTATGGGACTTCAAAAATTTATCTGCCTTTGGGAAATGTCTTCGCTATGCTCTTTTGCGAAAAGAACCTCGTCTCGCGCGAATCCGGCTTGCAGAAGCGCAAGCCCGCTCGGAAGCAGCTTTGCGATACTTCCGCGTCGAAGTTTCGTTTAAAGTTTCTCGCGCGTAATCCTGAAGTGCACGGTCTACGACAACTATGGCATTCTTCACGATTTCGGTAGCCTTTGGGAGAACCGAAAATCGGAAGACAAAGAGACACAAAGAAATAATCGTTAGACGAAAAATAAAGGATTATTGCATCACCGCCGCGCAAAGAAGACACTTCGGAAACATTTTCTGCGAGAGTAATCGGAATAAAAACATTTTTTTCCCAATAAAATTTTAAAGAAATTTAAGATTTTCGAGTTGTGAATTTAATTCGAAATTTAATGCGTATTAATTTACATTAAAAAATATATATATTTCGCGCGTTCAGCGCTTGGCTTTTATTTTTCTCACAGTTGAAAAACTCGAAGGTTGCGCGAAAGTTTGCATTATAACATTAGAAAATGTTTCTATGTCATCCGTCAAAACGGCATGCCAGAAGGAAACCGATTAAGTTGAGTGATGGTAAAGTACGCGGTAGTCTTTAGAAAGGATATCGATCTTCCCAAGCCATTTTCAGACGCTATACACGACTGACAAATAGCAGAGCCGATCCCTTATAGCGGTTCTTAAAGACAGCAGCGTCAACGAACTTCGCCTTTCTTCAATGTGAAAGAGCGAGGTGACGCGAGCACGGCGCGACTTAAGGACGATTAATAGAGCCGCGTGATTAATAGCAGGGTGTACTTCTGGACGTAACAAGCGGCGGAAGGTCGATTCGCTGTTCCTGTGTAAAGCAAACAAATCTTCGGGAGCGATTCTCACACGAAGTATTTCCGGTGCGCGCGAAGAGAGAAAGTTTTCGAACGGAGAGAGAGAGAGAGAAAGAAAGAGAGATGCGAGGGACAAAACGCGTCTTGCAACGATACCGTATATATACAGTTGCGAGACAACGGACTAACAGGAAACTCGTCGAAGAGGAATTTGCAATCGACACAGGATGGCATCGTCGCGTGAAAGAGAAAGAGAGAGAGAGAGAGAGAGAACTCTGTTAATTTAACTAAAACATTTCCCGACGTCTTTTCGTCCAGCGAAGGCAACGGAATTCCACGCGGAAAATTCTGCGACAGCAGCTTTCCTCTTGCCGTGTTTGCAGAGGATCCCTGTCGTCGTTGTCGTTTCCATAGCGTGTCTCACAAAGTAACGGAGTATCGAATTCCGCTACTTTGCGACAAGAGGCGGACGCAGTCGGACACTTCCGAGATTCCAATATATTGGCCAAGATGGCAATTTCGAAGGTCTTCATTGGGGAACACGGTTCCGCACTTGTTTTAATCGAGTATAAAAGGAGCCTCACCGTGAATCTCAGTCCACTGTCAATCCGCCAAATTGAACATTCCGTGGATTTGTTCCGCGATATCGATTTTCGAGCGATTGATTCCGATCTCGCAGATGTTTCGAATGCAAAAGTTTCGATTTTTTATAAATTTATTTATTTACGAGAAGAATATCCCATTAAAAAAAAGAACTACAAAAATAAAAGAAACTTTTGTTACAATAAGACGAAATTTTTATATATTTTATCGATAAAACTATTTAACTTCTCATCAATATAATCGATCTCGAATCAGAAAATGATAAAAGTAAACAAATGACAAAATATCCAATGAAACGACCGAAGAGCCATTTGTTCACGACAAGACATTACGTATGTACATCTCGTGTACAATTTAAAGTTTAAATTTATTCTAGCGTAAATCAAATATATTCCACAGGTACCCTTTGTTAATTTTTAGCAGAGCTTACACCGAGAGCTCTCGGCTGCTCGACTTAATTAATATAGAATTTCTCGAAAATTCCGCGTTTTATTTCCACCGGTGAGATAAAGCGCCTCTCTCGATGTATTGTAGAATTTACCCTCTGCGCTTTTTTTTCTTCATTGTTCCGCCAGACAACCCCGCCAGACAACCTCGCCACATGTCGAGCGTATTATTACTTAAGCATTTTTACTTAAGTACTTAGTATAATTTAAATTGACAGAGTGCTCACGTGTTGCTTCGAAATGAGTTAACGCGAGATGTCCGACTATCTTTGGCAGACGGTAAGAAAATGACAGAGCGATTCTGTGTAAAGCGTTTTACGTAAAACTAGTCGTTTCTTAACGAGAAATCGTCTAGTACGACGATTATCAGCTAAAATGTTAACCGGGAGGCAGTAATTAGAACGTTTTATTGTGAAATTGAAACTCTCCACGTTGACAGAGATTTTGAAATCTAAAATGCGGCGCATTAAACAAACGGCCCGCGAGCGGGACATTAATTTACCATTACGTCACGGTAATCAAGTTAAATTTTCACAATGAGGGAACGAATTTCATCCCAGTTGTACTGGCTGCCGCCATCAATTTTGCAGGTGCGCATGACGTTTACAATTCGCCCACATTAATTATTCCGGAAGTTCTCAGAATCCCAACGTTTCGCGCCTTTCGTCTCGGATAGCGCATCGCGCGCGTGTACATTTTACATACAGATCTACTTATCTGCGAAAGATTTCTCTGTTTCTCTCTCTCTCTCTCTCTCTCTCTCTCTCTTGTCAAGAAAATCCGCTTATTTAATTTCTAAAAACACCATTTCTTAGAAATAAATTAACTTATTTGCGACGCACAGTGACAGTTTTAATATACGAATATTTTTTGCGAATTCGATATACTATTGCTGCACTGTGGCGCATTGGACTTCTCTCCTCTCTTCTCTCGCTATTTCGGATGTAACTTTATCACGATGCGACTGCAATTACGCTTCTGTTCGCGACGAATTTCGGTTTCGCGTATGCACAGGAAATCGATATTATAGTCGCACGTAGCGCGGGCAAATCGCAACCACGCGACACCTGACTTCCGCACCCGGCCGCAAACTTGAAGTCATCTGTAGCGGCGAAAGTAAATGCGCGAACTTTCGCCGGTGCAGATGACGTTTAGCGAGCGTTAAACCTCGTTATTAGAGAGCATGTGCATATTTCAGTGGCAGCGCGCCTGCACACATTCGGACAGTATATAATACAGTTCTCGCAAGGGGAGAATTGCTACCACCCTCGATCGATATGCCGACAGCGGCGCAGCGGCGACTAACACCGACCACTCATATTGAGTGTAATTTATCTTTAATCTCTCTTATCTGTATTTAAAACTCGATATAACGGTAATAAAGTTTCAGTTTCTTCTATACAACATTTTTTTAAAACTAAACAGTAAAAAAAGCTAAACAAAAAAAATTGTAATTATATCACGCGTTAATGAATTCACGATTTATTGGCGTTTCAAATAATAGAAATACTAATAATAAAAATTCTAAGAAAACCATGTTATTCGGAATAACGGCTAATTTTGACAAGTCTCGATACGAGATTACGTCGCTAACGTCAAAACACAGCGCCGTCAAATATATTGAAAATTCGATTACATCGAAAGCGATAGATCGGTTTAATCGAAGTAGTTGAAAATAGAATTTTGGGCAGATTAATTGATATCCAACGAGAGAGTTTATTGGCATAATTCAACTTCAAGAATCGTTTTCAAAAATAAAGCGGTATTCCGATTATTCGTTAATCGAGTAACGTTAGTATTACTGACGCACGCACAGTATATTAGCACCTATACACACATTCTTTATAATAAACCGTTCGGTATTTTATAAGTATTACATCGCTTCAAAACGGGAATTTAATCTCTGATAATGTGGAAAATCCGTTTATAAACTTCGCAAAGAGAAACTGAAATGTATTTAGTTTTTTTGTTAAGTTTTCACCGAAAGAATAAACGTGTGTTTGGAATTAATCGGTCTCTACAATTGCGCGCTTTTAATGTTTCATCGCGTTCTTTCCACATTTCGAAAGATTCCTTTCGCGATTTTGTGCGAATTGCACGATCAATCGGAAAAGTCGTGCGATCATAAAACTCACCTCTGTGACTGCCGGTAATTTTGTCCCGCAAAATATTGATTTGATGCACGCGGCCGTACTCCTCGAACATCGTCCTCAGGTCGTTCTCGTCCATGTCGTGAGGCACCTGACCCACGAACATCTTTATATTATCCGGATCCGGTTGCTCCACGCTGTTGTTGTTCATTATTCTGTAACGTGAAAAGGAAGTTTATGAAGCATATGCGGGGGCGTATATATTAAGCATACCTGGCTGGAAGGAAGGCGCAACACGCCGTTATTAATACCCATTAACAAGTCAAAAACTCTTGCAAACTTTAATATCAGCGCAGATTTACCGTATCTCGAACGGCAGCATAATCCTTAGCTCTTTCTTTCTCAATAGTTTCTTTTCAAAATACGAATAACAATATTGTAGGAAAAGAAGTAAAGAAGAGATCACCGTCCGAAATTTACACACATTGTATATTCACACACATATATATTGTCCACAGATGCATGTACATGTACTTGCCGCAACTCGACTCGAGTCTTATTTCGTTCTGAATGCTCGCGCGGCTCACGTACTTGTTTTTCTGTTATCATGCCCTCAGCACGTGCCAATATCTTTGCGAGTTTCAAAACAAATAGTGCCGCAATTCGGTCGGTTATGAAGATTGAAGAAAATATCAAATTATATGATTATAAGTTTTACATGTTTTCTTTATAATATTATAAATATAATATTATAAATATAATATTATACGTACTTGTTTGTACAGATATAATATTTTCTAAATGTTTTCTATCTCTGAACAAAGTATTATAGAAAGTAATTGTAAGCGAGTAAAATCTACGGATTTTTATTATAAGAAACGTCGTTTAAAAAACACAGTAACGCACACAGAGAAGTAAAAACAATGAACAAAACGATTTTGACAAACTGACTCGTTCAATGGACTATATCGCGGATCCAAAACTCAATCGACTATTTTGATTGAACATGTCGCAAAACGCGAAATATTCTCACGGGCGTCACGCTCGTTAAGCGAGCGATTAAAAAAAATAAAAAGCGATTAAAATATTAAACACTTTATGTGTGCAAAGTGAAGCAGAGAATGATTTTATTGCGGCGACGTGGTCGCGAATGGCTGCACAGCGAGTTAGAAGTTATCGTATTGGGAAACGGAAAAAAATATTTTTTTTTCGCTCGTATATTTTGTAAACCTGTTTCGCTATGAATATGGTTTATTTTTCTATGTACGGGCCATGCGGACGTTATTGAATATCGTTTCGGCTGAAGGCTGACAAATTCGTAGTCGATTTGCCGTTAGCGAAAATTTGATGGAGATCCGTCATCAGTCAGCAACTTTTTAACTTTCCATTTTCAATATCTCGACACGCGAATGTCAAGCACAATTTCTGCAAAAAAATCATCAAAAGCAAAGTGTTCGCACCGTTTGTATCGTTGTTTATTGCTTGGAATAAAAAAAAATCAGATTGAGTCTCTAAAAGTGATCAAGCAATCCAAACGTAAAGGAGAAGACGGGGAAAATGTTCTCTCTCTCTCTCTCTCTATATATATATATCGTGTGTGTTTGTGCACGCGCATACATATTTCACGTAATTTACATATACGATGCACACTTGAGCTTTTCGACGGTATTTTTCGCGGAAAGTTTGCACACACACCGGCCCGAACGCGGTGCGGGATTAACGCCGCATTTTGCACAGGCTGTATACGACGTATGTCGACCATGGATATTTTAGCACATACAGCTGCTCGTCGCGTAAAAGACGACTCGTGTGTTTGGCCACCCCCAGAGTACATATTTGGTCGCGCACAGTCTCGCCGCCCGCTTTCGAAACTTACGCTGGAGCTTTTCGCCGGCACGCAGTAATTTCGCGCGGATTATGCGTTTTTGAGGTCGTCGGACGTTATACATCCCGCGGGACTGTACGACTGTCGCGCGTTTCCCGATCAACGTGTGGCGCGCGGTAACGCCACGAACCTGCGCCCCGACACAGCCCGCGATATGTTTTCTCCCAATTTTATGCTCCGTGCTCGCCACACGCACCGTCCGTGGTTAATATTTTCATTCACGGCAGTTGATTAAAGCTTGATACTCGGGTCAATACTTTTCGCCGTTCTCTCGTTCCTCATGAGAAATCTCGAACAAAACGTTACGAGCGACTGACGTTTTTAAATACTATCGCAACGACGCGTAATCGAAAAAACGTGTACACTGGTGTACACAGTGATGTTTAGCAGTAAGTAATAATTTCCTTTTATCAAGATATACAAGATTAATAATTTTTGTTACATAATATCGCGTACATTTGATTTTTTTTGATCATTTATTTTGTGAATGTCATTTTGCGCTCCTCCATTTGTCTTTCCTGCTCTCGGACTCTGATGCACCGGGTGCGTGCCGTGGCGCTTTAACGGACGGTTAGCTCGCGTGAGTTATACTCGTCGTAGAACTGCGGCTGGTTATATGAGCGGGAAGCATTACCGTTTCACGCTGCGGACGCGACAGTTTGTTGCGCCGTAAAATCGCTCGCATAAAGTTCGCCGGTTGAAATAGTGACCTGCTGCGCTTGTTCGCGACTCTTTTTGCCTCCGCTCTCTCGCCTCGTCTCTCTCTCTCTCGTGCTGCTATACATCACCGAGCTTCAATGGTCATATTGTTTCGGATCACAAGTTCTGATCAATCGCGATGGCAGGAAAGTACATCTTATCGCGCGACGCGTGTTACCGATCTGTTCTCTCGTTACAAAATTCCAGACGCATCGATCGCGAAAGCAGGCACGATGGAGAGAGGAAAACATTCGCCGTTTGCGGGATAAAACGAAGTTTACACAAAGCCGACCGTCCGAACAGTAAATAAGGAAATTTCGAAGAGAGCGCGCTCTCCCCACGGAAAGGAAGAGCTTTTTGCGATCCCGGCATCCGTGGGAAGAAGAAAAAGAAGAAAAAAAAAGGAGTTCGGGAATTTCGTGAAACGATAGGAGAAAGTTAATATTAGTCGGCGCGGTTTAAAGCGATTTTCCGCCTGAACGGCCGCTCTCTCATCTCAGTCTATAAAACGTAAAGGGAAGAGTTTCGGGCAAGAGAGCGGAGCGAAGGAGAGAGTGTTCTACTACACTCAGGGGCGGGAAAGCTCTCTCGAGAGAGCTTCCGTCGCCTTGTCTATCCTCTTTCGCACGGACAAAGAGGTAGCGGGTTAACTAATCAAAGAACCGACTAAGTTAACTAAACGGGAATGTCTATTCCGAGCGAATCGAACGGCGATTGGCAATCGCTTCTTCGGGATTGGTCGCGTGCCGAGCGACGGGCTCGCATTGGATTAATCGAGATTTATTGCGAAATCTCTCGCAGCGTAAATACATATAGCTGCAAAATTTTCCGTCGCTTCCGTCAACAAGATCAAAATGCGGATAATTAAAGCGACACGTTAAAATTCACGAGTTAATTACAATCCTAATAACGGCGAGGCAAATGACCAATTAAAACTGACATCACTCGATGAACCGCTTCGATCTCGACGAGCAGAAAGTTTGGTCACGAAAAGTTGGCCCGATAATCATAAAGCGCGAAGCTGGAGAATGTATTTTCGTGTGATCGCGTTGGTAATTAAAGCACGTTTTACCTTCGAAGTATATAGACACAAGTAATAACTAGAAATTTTCGAAACAGCGTTAAATTTTCATTATATTGAGGACAACTAATTATTAACATGCGCTCTATGTGCGAAATTTACTAATTATTAACACACGTGTAACATATTTGACTGATGCCAACGATCTATATCTGGAGTTAAATCAATATCCGAGTTAATATTCACTCGGTGTGATCTCGTTACATGCAGTTCTGACGAAAAATATGTGTGTAACGAGCAATTTTAATAAATTACGAGAAATCCAAATATTAGCGAATTGCAAACCGAGCTCATATTTTTCTCAAACTTATAATTTAAATGTAGAGATTTATTGAACGATTTATTTACAACGTTTGTATGTGATAATTACTTTAAAGTAATTGTGCAACATATTAATTTATTAATTTATATTTTACATCAAATGTATGTCCATTTAAAGTATATATTATGTCTGATTTTTTGCAAGTACGGTCGAAAGAAACGTCATTTCAGCTCTGTAAAATCGCGTCGCTCCGGACACTTTCGGTGATCCCGGAACGTGATTTGTGGATACCGCAAATTGACTCCCGGTTACGAGCAAGGACGACCAGCGACTCGTAATCCCGCATCGACGTGTGCCGGTAGGTGCATGCATCGCGATCGGTATCTTATCGGTAATGGGGAAATGCTGCTCCTTCCTTGCTGCGGAAAGGAGAATGGAGAGGAGCGCAAGGATAGACGGGAAGAGGACAAGAAAGCCAGAGAGGAGACGAGAAGTGCGGCCTGATAGGCGAGGCACATCAAAGAAGCGCGATCCTATTTGCCGATCTTGCCCTCTTCCCGGCTATCTGCGTTTTATTTCTTTATGTCTCGAATTTGCAATATTTCAGTCAACAATGTGTAAACCGATAACTTCAAAGATCAAGTGTTTGCGCATTGTTTCTATTTTATTATAAAACAAGATAAATTAATTTATTGTTTGTTATTTATTAATTTATTTATTAAGATCAATTAATATTTTCTAAGGAGTGTTGATTGAGAGATGCCATTCAAGTTTGTTTATTAATACATTTCCTCATCTCTCATGTAGTATTTCAATAAAAATTACTTCTCTTTCTCTATATATATTTCAAGCAACTTCAAAAAGCAATCTTACAAAGTAAAAAAGAAAAAAGTACTTAGTGCATTAGAGACAAAATTAATGTCGAAGCGCAGTAAGGCACGTATTCACGTGTGGACACAACATTCCTTTCAAGAAACCGCTATTTACCACCTTCAGAGAGATGAATGATGACTGTACTACAAGCCATTAATCATATGGTATAATCGACGCGTCGACGATTCGTCGTTACAAACAAGCGCTGAAGGCGCACGTATAGAAGCCGGAGCTGAAATTAATGATAGACACTTCATGTTTGAAGTCAGCGTTTTCGGCGATTCGCGGGGGTCGGGATAAGAGATGGTACTTAATACACCGCGGTCTCCCCGATAATAGCCGACAGTCACGCGCGAAATATTACGTACGAATTTGAAGAGAACGAGAAAGAGGAGATATTCGAGAAGTTATCTTCGAGTTCATTCGTTTTGTTGTGAGAAAAAAGTAAGAAAGAAAAAAAATCACCGCAATTTCGCTGACCGAATCACTCGTAACGCGTTATCATAATCGACCACCTCTTCCCGCACCCTCTTCCTTTGTGTTCCGAGACGTGCAATTTAGCTCGAGTAATGTTCTATCAGGGAACGTGTCTTTGCACATCACTAATAGCACGAGAGGAAAACAAGCGGAGCACTCGACGTAATATAGCCGTCAACGTAAATGAATATCGAGCACGGACAGGGGGTCCGTCATGATGGCAACCTCCCTTTTTCTCAGCTAATTAATTGGGTTGGCGGATCGAGGAAAAGATGTTCGATAGCCATCACTTTATCAGCGCGCGCGCGCGCGCACACACATAGCTACTGCAGTAGATATCCGATAAAATGGATATCGACACTATGATTACAACACGTGTATATTTGAGTTCGCGTAATTATTTTAATAATTGGACGACGTTCGCGCAAACGATATTTTTTCTTTTTTTTTTTTTTAAGAACAAGACAATTTCAATCACGGCGCTATCGAGCGATAAAAGAAACAGACATCCGTTATTGGCATCCGCGCTAAGGTGGCTGAAAAATGGCAGAAAGACGCAAAGTTAAAGATAGCCGGAGCGTCGCCCATCGCCACTCGTTCCGGTAATGTATGTGGCGATTCCGCGAAGTTACCGGCTTCGGCGGAACAATGGTCTCCGGCTGGAGTTCCGCTCCGTGGTTCTCGAGGTCCTCTCCCTCGCTACTTTCTCGCAACTTCGCCGATATTTCAGAAGTCGGGTAGGACCGGAAATTCTCCGTCGTTGTTACAACCACTACGAACGATCTTGTAACGCTATCTGGCTACGAACCGTTTACCTGTCCCGAAGATCAAGTGTATCGGAATCGTCTCAAGGAAGACGCACTGCGCCATTTCGTTGAGAACGAGCCATCAACCCGCGACCGTAAGTCTCATCTCCCTCCTCCGAGTCGTACGTCTATTTCGTATTCCCGAGCAATCCGTTTCGCTTTCAACTTTTTCCGTTTATCACATCTACATTAAAAATTATATCTTAATCACATCACACAAATTTATAATTAAATTTCTCGATACGTGAAATATACAAAAATTATTATTTTAAAAAACAAATTTTGAACACTATTGTTTGCGAGGGAAGAGGAGCTTGCGCCTCTCTTTCTGGAATTGTGATTAACATAAATAAGTATGAAAGCGTATTCTATTTTTTTTAATAGCGTGACACTTTTGAAAACGACTATTGCATAATTTATAAGACCTGCGCATTAAAATTTTAACTTTTTTTCGCTTGGAAATTGGGGCCGTAATACTTTTTTCGATAGGTCATCGTATAACGCCGTGCTATGCGCGATCAAATTTAACCGTATTCATTTACATATTCATGAATGACACAATTTCGCACAATATTGTATTTATAAACACAGATTTAATTCGTCTGCCAGTTGTCTGTTATATAATTCACATTCTGCAAGAATCGCACACACACACACACACAAGAATATCAAGTTGTTTTACGAAAGATTCATTTTTCATCTGTTATAAATCTAATAAAACAAGAATTTAACGGGCGTAAGTTCGACGATGCAGTTCTGTGTGAACAAACAGCATAGAAGCGGTCGAAGATAAAGGATGTGTGAGACAGGGCGTAATCCAGTTTATCGGACGGACTAATTAGAGGGCAAGGATGCGACGAATGGACCCTGAGGGACTGCCGAAGGGCAGAGATCGGCTGCAGCCTGACGTCGTTCTCGGCCTTAGAGTGTTCTAATTGGCGTAAGCGTTCAGAGATCGGACGTTCCGTCGTACGCGATATTGTCGCTAATTGAGATGCCGTATTGACCGAAGCCGCGAAAAAATAAAACGTCCTAATTTGCGCGGATAATGAACGTCTGTTTCGCGCGAAGATCTTAGCATTTGGCCAAGAGTGAGAAAGAGAGAAAGGAAAGAAGGCACGTTGTCGAGAAAATAAATTCGTGGATAATATTATATTTATTCTCACGTCGATATCGTCTACGAAAGAACGGCCTGCGCTAGAACCGTAGCAATAGAATGAAGCTGAAGAAGGACGAGAGAGGTGTGGAGGTGGCATTCGAGGGCAAAATATCGCTCTGCCTTTGGAATTTAACGAGGGACAAAGGTATCGCTCGACCTCCGACGTTCCGATGAGAGGGGAAGTGCCCGGGACTCAAGTACCCTCAGACGGGTCCGTCAATTTCCGCGCTCGTTAGGTGGGTATTTATTCTCGCTCCTTCTACCCGTCATGCACCTTATACCGCGCCCTTTCATCGCGCTTTGCCGATTGATTTTAATTATTTTTCCGTCCTCTCCGACCCGCGCCCGCGGAACCTTCCGGCATGCTCGCGATTTGTTCAGCCAACGTGATTAATTTTAAAGACCGCATGGCATGTTATAAGCGTTTTCTCTCTCTTCTTTTCTGTATTTTAACGCGATATTATATACACGTTTTTAACAGATTATTTTATATCTTATATTTTATTTATTATTATGTACTTTCACAGTAAGAAAAACAACACACACAGTTATATACTGATAATGAGACTATGTGAGTAATTATTTTCCCCTGTCTTACACGGTTGATTCTAACCCCCGCACGGATCCTAATCTCCTTGTGCAACTTTGATTCCGACACGTTTTTCTCGCGCGGCAACTCCGAAAATCTCGACCTAATTCACGCCCCGGTGAAACAGCGTCGAGTTGTAAGCTTATATATATAGTTTGCTATTGGGTAAACCGTCCTTCCCTTTCCCTTGCAACGATTCGTTCGGGATCCCCGGCAACCTCTTTACTCTGTACCTCTTTCTTTCTTTTTGCCAATCTCTCTTCCTTCTTCTCTTCTCTCCCTCTCTCTCTCTCTCCTCTCATTGCATCAACCAACCCTTTCCATCTTGTGCAACCATTCCTTACGCAGAACGGTTTTGAGTAAACGCTCTCGCTTCAGCGATTAACTCGAGTTTTGAGTGTTTGAAATGTTGAGTGGGTGCACACTCAGTCACGTGCGCGAAGGAAATGACTACGAGACGCCGCGAATGCCGCGGCGTGCATTCCGCAACAGCAATCATCGATGGAGTTACGGCTCCTCGGAGACACCGCGCGAAAAGACTTTGCTCTCTCGTATTTTTCCGAAGCGCAGCTTTATTCGACGAACAATATCACGTCGCGTGTACGATCGCTAACATTCGCCACTGTTCAAGTCTAACTTTTGACACTGATTCTCTCGAGACTTCTCGAGGTTTTTCTTTAAGTATATGAAATATATCGGAAGGTACAAATATTTGAAATAAATTGAACACCGTTTTTTAGCAGAAACATTTTGTTTCAATATCGTTAATTATATGAAATCATCAAGCGTCAATGACTTCGAGAGTTAAGGCGGTTTTCTGGTAAGAAAACACGAGAAAAAAGAAAACGAGGCTGATAATAGGCAACACTGTCGGACGGCGTCTCTACCATTAAGGGCGACGACGCCTATAATTGTTTGCTTTGTCTCAGCAACTCCGTTTGCTCCTTATTTGATGAGAGAAAAAGATAGAGAGAGAGAGGGAAAGTACTCGTTCCGGCGTACGAACTGTAAAACTAGCCGGCTCGAAGTGGACCCTTCATCCACCCCTGACTAACACAACCCGCCCTCGTTTATTACTCTTTGCCTTCGCGCTTTGTCGATCCTCTTTATTCGTTTCCTCGACATTCGGGAGATTCGCTTCGTTCGCTCAATTTACTCGGGAAGGCTCGCGCTTTACGTCGCCCGTCTGTCCAGCACTAACGAACACGCTGACGGATCTGTCCTCTCGTGGAAAGACGAAGCGCGCGACATTTGGTTTAAAAAAAAAAAAAAAACAAAAAAAGGAGAAAAAGAACGACGAACGACGAGTTAGAAGAAGCCGAATATGCGAGATCCGCTTTCGTCGAATTAATGGATTTTGTTCAGCTCACAAGTTAGCGTTCGATTTAATTTTCTTGCATCGTGTTTCTTCATGGTAACTTTAGTATATCGGACTCTAAAATAATGGCCGCACTGACTGTTTTCGATGATAAAATATATTATGGAAAAAGTAAAAATAAATGACGTATCTTATTATTATTATAAATTTGAAAATAAATTTCACATCGTGCGATTCCAATCATTTTACACAGATAAACTTTAATTAAAAATTATTTCTGTCGAAAACGTCTCATAATTATTAAAAGTCAAATTTAAAACATGTGAAAATACGTTTGAAATTTTTCAGTAAGTTTAAATGTAAAATGTTTTTAATAAATATTTTATTAAAATGGTTTTAGTAATATTTAAAATAATATTGCGTCCCCGTGATAATTAAAACCAGGACCATTACTTTTGTTCTCATCGGTCTCTCTGTTTACTGAGATCTTTCATGCGGCATTCATTTATGTACGCGTGGTCGGTTCTTCTAACATATTCACGAAGCGCGTTTGCATAAGTATCGCCGTGTTTAAAGGCGGCCCGGAGAAAAATTTGAAAGCCTTTCTCAAGTGAGATTTCCATGACTATAACCAGGTTTCCGCGTCGTTTATGGTCCGCTTTCAAGGTGGTCTTCGTTTGCATTCGGTGAAAAGGGTCCATAATTTCGGCTTACGCAGACGCTGACGAATTTAAATTATTATATACGGAAAATAATATTACTTACATTTCCATGCGGACAGAGATCCGTGGTAACTCTGGCGTTGCGTTATAAAGAGATTGAAAATACGTTATAATAACATGTATAATAAAAAAAAAAAAAAAAAAAAAAAAAATGAAACTTGTCGACGTTGTGATCACAGAACGTGTTGACTTGTGGAAAAATACGATAGATGTGAAACTCGTACGTACTCGAAGTAATATTCCCCGTCGAAAAATATAAACACCGCGTTGCAAGTATATTATGGTAGTTCAATCACGAAATAACCTCCACACACACGCGAAACCGAAAGAGAGTTTGTTGAAATAACACAAACCAGTCAAGTATATTTTCTCTTTCTCTTCGTTTCGCGCGATTATGTTTAATTTAAAAGATTTAATACAAATTTACAAACAAGTATCAATGATATCGCACGTTGCAAATTACAGTTATAGTTAACGTTTTTGTAATATTATGTATTCATACAAGAGAGTATTTACACAGCGGAAACAGATAAACCTAAAAAACTGCAGTCAAAAGACAAAAATACCTATGCACAGGATCACACTCAGAAGGACAGTTCTCGGGAATTTAGCGCACAACCCCGTACGCACCATAGAGCCTGGGATTGACATGAATGTGTTTCACGAAGCGTGAGTGATGCGCGCGAGAGGGTTTGCGCGCACACACTAGCCAGCAGCCTCTTCACTTCGTTCCTCAGGTTCTCGTGTGGGAGAACCTTTTGACCACGTGACCGGGATGAAAATTTCTGACTCAAAGCGCAACGAATTCGAGAAATATTTGGTAGCAACTCGATAAAACCGCTCGTTAAATCTCAAAGAGTAAACTGTTCCATCTCTTGCAGTTTTATCTCGTGAATTATCGTGTCAATTAAAACCGAGGAAAATGTATATCGCATGCGTAAATATTAAAATTTTAATTTTCAAGACTCACGCGCACACAAAGTCGTATAATATTTCCGTACTGTTCTGTTTTGTAAATACATAACTGCAAAACAAATGTCTTAAACGATGCCGTTGCCCGGGAAAGTCCAAACAGCATGATGTAATTGTACAGTAACACGCAATGTATTATAATGAGTATTTTGTACAAACGAGTTGGAAACGGACGCCGGGGAAGTGGAATGTTTCTCATTCGCGTCGGATTTGCGTTAGCGGGCGCAACATTGTCCGCGGGAGCCACGCGGTTATTTATTTAAATGCGGCGATTCATTCATTTTCATACTACTTAACTTTTATGCAGGACGACCGAGCATTATGCGCGCGCCGCGAGTGAGAAACATACGGACTTGCTTTGACACGCTCGTTTCGCCGGCCCTCCGCGCTCGGCCGACTACAAAAAAAATAAATAAAAAAAAAAAATCTCGCGCGAGCCCGCACTCTCAAAGTGCGATTCTATCTGTAAAACCGGCATTGCTAACGAACCATCAGCCGAGTAAAATTTCCTCTGTGTGCGCCGAGTTCAAAGTTTTTCGCGGACAAATAAACTCGTTGTTCCGCCCTTCCCGCAACGTGTTCCTCGCAAGCGTCCTTAATATGTCTCTGTTAGTTCGCGTTTGTCTATTTCCTCTCTCTCTCTCTCCCTCTCTCTCTCTTTTTCTCCTTTTTCTTCTGTACACATGTATCTGTCCACATATGGGTCATTATTTATTCTACTTTTATTTATATAATTTTTAGTATACACACAAAACCCGACGCATCTTGTATCATTCATAATGCAATTATTGAAATATATATATGTATATGTTATTCATTTCATTTTATAATAAAAAATCTTTCAATGCGCACTCATATTTTCTCACAAGCGTCCTCCGTGTATAAAACTATGACATCGATATTTTATAAAATTGCAACGCGCGTATTATTTGAATTTTATAGAACACGAACCGAGCACAATAAGATGCAACGATCCGCGTCCCACCGCGCGACATGTTCCGCGAGCCTTCGGGAACAATCAAATCGCGAATCTCTCCGCCCGGGACTCACCGAAAATCGTTTATCCACCCCCGCCGTTCTTCAACGTAGAACATCGCGTTCTTCTTTCCTTGCGGATAAATATGCAGGGCACGAGGCGTGTTTCGGAAGCGACATCTGCTTTCGAAATCGAATGCTTCTTCCCTTTCCCACCCTCGTCACATTGTGCGGAGAGACATCCTTTCTTGTTTCCGTTCCCTTTTCAACCCCCCTTTCGTTTCTCTCACGCGCGAGTATATGTGCCTCCCCCTTGACTCGCCGTACATGATACATGAAGCACATAGCTACACCATCCGATGGCATGACACTCACCCAACCATCGTCCCGTGAAATCATCCCCCGTGATTCCGTGACCCCCGACGGCGCTGTATTCCTTCCCCCCTTTCGTCCCGTCTGGATCACACTCTTCTGTGCAACCCTCTTCTGTGATCACATCTACGCCAATATGCTACTGATCAAATACAATCTTATTATATTTAATTTGATGATATTAAAGCGCGAGAAACGATTCGAGATGTTTTTAAAGTACATAAATGTCTCAAAATTATATATTTATTAAAGATATTTATTAAAGAAATAATCCGATATTTTTTAATATTTAAAATAATTATCTTATTACATATACAAATACTTTGTTATAATTAGTTTTTTAAATAAATATTCGATCGTTACTTGTTCGTTTGTTGTGACATTTATCTCGCGTGTCCATACAAGCAAACACGCAAACGCGTTTCAAAGAAAAACGTAATTCTCTTTCAGAAATTGCAAAGATTCGGACGCTTCTTCGTGAAAGACAAAAGTTGGTCGAAAGTGTGATTGAATCTCTCACAGAGAGTGTCTTCGAGTTACATTCGAGGTGAGTTGTAACTCGATTTTCTTCGCGGAAATTCGCCGAGCTTGACCGCGGCAGTCTTTCCCCTCGGTTCTCTGTCTCTCTATTGCTGTCGCTTACCTGTTTTCTTCACTTTCAAGCGTAATAACTCGACGGCCGGATCTCTCTCGTTATAACTTTTGAGCGATTAGTCGCCGGAGCTGGCGCGATTGGCCGTCTTGCGAAGTTTGTTTGCGATTTTTCGCAGGCCGCGGAACCGCGGCCTTTCCGTCGGACGTTAACGAGTAACTTAGCCATCTAACTGTCGGAACTTCGTTAAGAGCCTCAATAAATCGTCGAGAGCCTCTTGCTTTGCTGTAATGGCTCTGTTGGGGTAATGAATCGAGAGCGTATCGAAAGATGGGAGAAAATTGCCGACATTTACTGTATGTTCAAAATAAACTCCAAGACAAATAAATTGATGTTGCCAATTAAAAAGACGAGTATAAGAGAAATAGTGACGGGACAATGTCGGACAATTCTAAAATAAAGAGTACATTAAGGTTTGTTTTTTTTTGTGTTTAATTTTATCATTCAAACATTTGTAATTACTTTTCTTATTTATTTTTAATTAGTGTGTCATACTTTTTGTATTATAGGAATTTTCCTGTTTATTGTAAATAATACTAATAATAATGAAGACACAGAAAATCTGACAAGTCGCATGTCACGTGTATTTGCACGACCAGACGTGAGTATTTGCATTGTACATTTAGCGCCGCGGCTATCGTATCTCATTTATCTCGCGTTGACATTAAACAGGACCTCGACATTAGACCGATTCCGGAATCAGACAAACACGGCGAGAGCCAATGACGCGACTGTCATTCATTCGTCGTGTAAAGTGACAGTTTTCGTCCTGACATCATATTAATGAAATCGAAATCCGGACATATGACTGCTCGATAAAGGTTTTTTTTTTTAAAGGCGGGAAACGCGGACGAGCGGTCGATTGAGAATAACCATGGAACGACTTGACAAAGGGAAAAACGCGCGCGCGGAAGAGACGGTAGTAATGGTTGGCCGGTTTCGGGAATTGCACCCCCTCGAGATGCCAGCTATCCGACAAGAATTCTGGTTTCGCTGTCGCGCATACGCCCCGGCGGAATCGCAGCGGGACCAAAAAGTATCGCGGCCACCTCTCGGCGAGCGGGGTATCGTCGTCTCGCGCACGTCTCTCCGCTGTCTCTCGTGTCGTCTTGAAACGTCGCGCGCAATTTTACGGACGAGTACGACACGAGATAAAAGTGCGGGGCAACCGTTGCGGAACACGAACGGAATCGTATCGAGATTTAGATTTTCTCTTTGAGATATTGCGCACCGTGTTATTGTCGGTGTAGTATCTCGTCGCAAAGAGTTACAAGAGTTTTCATCCCTCGTCGATCGCGCGTTGTTGCCGATGTAGAGCGTAACTTTCTGGTGATTTACATCAATATAAAAAAAAAAAAAACTAACGCTGCGTAAGCGGACATTATTAAGTTTCAGGATTGATAATATTCTTTTTCGAAGGAAAAATTTTCGTCTATAAAGTGGTAAAATATGAGCGAGAATAACCTGCTTAATTAAATATATGCTAAATGCAGTTGCTTGCGAGTTTTAGTCCGCATTTAGCGGACTAAATGTTGATCAGAATGCTAAAGACTTTATGAGAGCTACTTTGAGACCAAGATTTACCTCCACTTTATATTCAATGCTATTTTCTCGAACCGTAGCGAAGCAAATTGAGACTCATTCAGTCATATTTGCTATAACGAGACTCTCATCGGAGTATGTAAACTTCATCAAAGCAGTCGATTGATATGTATGATGTTCATCCAAGACGCGGCTCCTTAACGGTCCGAATCTACTTCGGTCGAAAATGTTTCGCGAAGTTGCCGATCGATTCCCGTTCTAAGTGAGGACGACAGCTCGCAAGACATTCCCCGGGGTAAAGATCAGGTCGGCTAATAGACTAGGCTTCGGCGCTTTGAAGCGTGATTATATGCCGAAGTGACACCGAATTGGCAGAAGAGATTTCCGAGACGGGAGATGACGGTCAGCAGCCCGGACCAAACAGGGAGACAACATCAAAAGCATCGCCGAGTCCCCATTCAAATCTTAGATGGTCACTACCGAATGGCGCGCCGCCTCTGGAGATGTGTCCCGTGATCAAAGATGTCACGGAAGTCGGCGTGTAAGGCTAGTGAATACGGGAGTTGAAAAGATGACGAGAGCAGGGAGATATAGAGTAGAGAATGCTGCGGTAGTTGTAGATATGCTAAAGAAAGAGGAGGTGTATACACACACATGCACACAAGAAGGACGAGAGCGCGCACCACCGTCGTGGCGGGACCTCCTTGAAAAGAGGAAGCGTCGGATAATCATTTCGCTACTGCAGAAGCGAAAAAGCAACGCGGCAAACGGAACCGGGGATGAAAAAAAAGGTCTCCGCGACGCGGAAGCCTTTTCCGATTAGTTTCGCCTCCAAAGGACTCGGTAAAAAGTCGCTTCCGCGAAAACGCATAAAGACGCCCGTGTCCCTCGGCAACAAAAGGCGAATCGTAAATTCCGTCCGCACCGAGCGTCGAAATTGCGCTTCTTAATATTATTCGCCGGTCCGGCGCACAATACCGAAGAAACGAACCGAGCCACGAACGTTAACGTTTTATCACGCGCGGTGATAAAAGTCTAATTTCCCTCTCGCGTATTTTACAATTCCGAGAATTTTCTTGAAGATCTTGATCGCAAAAGTAAAACATGTGTTATAAAAAGTATAACAAATTTTTTGACAAGCATTTTATTTTTCTATACGTTGAGCTCTTTTTTTATGAAGTCGCATGTGGAGCGATGATGGGTGTTTTTTAATAAACGAAGACGTTCCGAACCTTTTCTTGTAAGTATAAGAAACCACCAGCAATTTTTTTCTCTTTGCACACGTCGTAAAAAATAATAAAAAAACACGTAAACATCTTTTTATTTTTTCACATAAAAATGCGAGTTTTTTACTCGCGCACAATTAGAGAAATCGATATGGAAGAATTTCATACTGTATAAAGTTCCTCGTTCAAACAACGTCGTTCGTAAAATCTCTCACGCGGAGATCTTCCGTTTTATTAGCCGGCAGAATCCCACCCTCAGGCTATTAATTCCCCTCGCAGAACCGAAAATCGAAATCTTTCCGATAGTTAGCACATAAGTCAAGGGACGATAAAGCACGGAAGTGGAGACAACACCCGGAAACGTTATCGCCGGTGGAATATAGAGACGGGGAAGGTGGATATCGCGGTGGGGCGTCGGACGTATGTTGGATTTCCCTATCGGGTCGTACGTTTGGAGTCATCCCCTGCTCTCCGTGGCTCACACTAGCCAACCACCCGCACCCTGCACTTCCTTCGCCGACGTACCCCTCCCTCGAGTTCCCCCGAGGGGAGCTGCATCCATTAACCGTGCGGCACGATGCAACGATGTGCGTGGAATTTGTATGAATGGGGAGAACTTGCGGATTTGCATTGACGAATAGCCACCTGCACGGCATTGAATATCGTAAAAGTGACTATCGAGAATTGTTCATTTCTTTTGTTTTTTAATTGTCTAACTTAAATCAACTATTTCTAGCTCAAAAATGTTTCTCGTAACTTGGCACTTCATGTACCGAAGTCTAATATTGAGACGATAAGGCAATTATACCCTTTCGCTTGGTTTGCTCAATGTGATTTCAAATACAAACTTAAAACTAAGCTTCGAAGTTGTATAAACTTTTACATGCGCTGTAAAGTTCTAGCGTTTTTTTTTTTTTTATTTGGATATTATCGTGACACGTAATATGTACGTAAAACTACATGTTGCATTTGCAAGGAAAAACAAACAGGAACAGAAGGAAGAATAAAAAACAATGGAGATCGAACACGGTCACGTAGATAAAAGAAAAAAAATATGTCGTCGTTGGTGCGCGCCGCGCATAATTCAAGCGGATGCAGGGTCGTTAAGGAAAAGTTTCGCCATTACAAGCACAAAATATAAAGCGTGCGCGCGCGCTGGTGAGAGGAAACCGACGGGGTGGCACGCTGAAGGAACACGAGGAAAGGAGGAGGAGAGCTGTCTTCTTTAAATTGTATCGCAAATTGCCCGTCGCCCGCTGTGCTCGAGACACGATGCGAACGAGGCGAACCGTTGCCGGTAGTAATGGCCTGTTACGCAACGTCGAGCCCACCGACGACGACTGCAGATTCTCACTCGATTCCGTCTGACATACGTATTCCCGTCTTAAGGAACGGACGCGCACGCGTAAGCCGCGGCCCTTTTTCTTTCTTACGCGCATTTCCGAAAGGGAGAGAGAGAGAATTGCGACGAGATCGTCGTTCTTGTTTTCCATGACACGCTAGTTTTAAACACGTTTGTAAAATAATAAAAAACTTAGAAGATAGAAAAAATGTTTGTAGCAATTAAGACAAGAAAAAATTAATATTTTCGGAATTGTCACTATATGAACAAGAGAGATAAAATTTATTATTACTAGTTTGTGCAGAAAATTATTTGACGAACGAGATTTATCCACGTGTTTCGACAGTAATTATATATTTTCCCGCGAACGACCGATACGCTCAGTGAGATGGCATTAATTACTGTGGTTTAATTTTATAACGAGCGATATGTGCACAGTGAGAGCTCGCGGCAATATCACCGAATGTTGCTCGATTGCTCGGAAAGTTTGTTTCTATCGCCGCCACACGCAACGCTATAATTTGGAATTTTAAAAACGCTATCGCTTTCGTTAATGTTTTTTTTTTTTTTCATATCGTCGCGATTTGCATTTATTTCACGGATCAGAGTATTCACAAAAAAAAACGCGCGTGTATACATAAATATGGGTTGAAAAAAAAATTTTAAATAAAAACAGAATATATATATATTTTCCGCTCGTAACTGAAGCAATCATCTCCTTATTTTTCAGCTCTGACACTTTTTGTTTTCGCAAATTATTATCGTGAGCTTTTCGATAATTTTCTGCGATAAAAGAGAAAAGCGATTATGGATTTTCGAGCTTTTTCTGTCCGTGAAACAACGTCTCCCTGCGAGATAATAACGACGAGGAGAAGCGCTCGGCAATAATTTCGACTGTAATCTCGCGCGTCTCGAAATTACGACGCCTCCGCGTCGATCGGTTTTGGTGTTCGCGAATGAGAGCGAGGGAGGGAGATAGGGTTGTAAAGCCACGACGAGGCCACCGTAGAAGGGCCGCTTAATTTGAAAGCACCTTCGATAACGACGTCGTCCCTTCCTTCCTCATGCCACGCTCTGGCGTCGTAGACGTCGAAGCCCATCGCGAGATTGCCGAACATAAACCTTAATCCGGAATTAGAATTTCGCTCTTCTCTCCCCCCCCCCCCC
>QVNW01000557.1:0-94253 GCA_014825475.1 Pseudomyrmex flavicornis
CTATATCTAATTTAAGTTGTATTTTGAATTATGTTTTTTATTTTTGTCATTTTGATCTTCCACAATGAATTATATTCAAACCAATAATATACTTTTAATTTACAAAATATATGAATCTCATAAAATAAAATATGTTGTTTTCTTCATAACAGTTTCTATAATGGCTAGTTAAAATTAAATGCTTCTTTTTTTAGTGCACAATTTTTCACAATTAAATCGTAGCGCAAGGAGTTAACGTAATGCGCTACACATTTGTATGTATGTATGTATCTCGCGACATACCGATTGCCATTTTGAGGCGGAGCGCATTGACAACTCATACGTTATTCAGTTTCGGCTTGGGATCAGTCACCCTTTCTGCTAACCCTCAATATATATATACCTCTACGGTATAGTGTGAAACTCGTAAGCGAGAATTCGCAGGCTTTCTGCAAGGTTTCGCCAGTTTCACCGCGCTAATCGGATATCTCGACGGCTCGTACGATGCATTAGAGACAGATATAGCTTACAGATATGCGCTAAATGTACATATAATGCAACGTGAATGTAATTTGCAGACGGCTGCGAATCGGCTATCCATTCGCGCGCGTAAGAGCATTTGTCAAAGTTAAAGCATATTAAATTTGATGCAATTTGAGACTTCCGTTGAAAAAAAAAAGAAAAATACGTGGTGTAATAATAATAATGTGGAAAAAGAGATATCTTTCAAAATATACGTAAAAAACCGTATATTAATTACGGATTTGAGTATATATACTACATTTTGCATAAGTCAAAGCAAATCCTCTTGAAACGTAATCTCGATCCGAGTCCTATCCTACGAAATTTATGAGCATGAATATTCACCTCCAAAACCGTTATTATTCGCTGCGAAATACTGAGCTCTTATCGAACGGATTAGAGACGAAATTTGTTCGTAATTAAAGTACTAATTCGGCTAATTCTGAATTACGTTCTGCTTAACTTGGACGTTGCAACGATACGGCGATTAACAGCGCGAATTACACATATTCCGATCGTCTCCGTTTCGATCTCGCGCGTGGAAATTTCCACAAAATGGTCGTATTTCAGCCACCGAAAGAAACGCGCTGTCCGCTTTATGTAGCGGCACAACTCGACCGAACGATCTATAAGGGTGCCGGAGAAACGATCGCGCTGCGGCAAGACCGGTTTCTGAAAGGGTCTGGGACGAGCACGAGCACCCACCGTGTAACTTCGTGCTACTTCGGTCGCTCTCTCATCTACTGTAGTAAAGCGAACTAGTCGGCGGCGGTCGTCTCTAGGACTTCCCTTTGCTAGGAATTCTGTGTCTGTGAAGGACTTCGGACCTTTGCCACGGGCTTCAAACTCGCTAGACGAGCCAAAAGTTGCCGAGGACACTTGACACACGGGCCATGAACAAAAGAGCTTCACATAATTTTGGAAAATACATTACACATGGAAATTAATACAAAATTTAATTTGTTAATGTATTATTTACAAAATAGTAATAATAATGGATCACTGTGTCCGTATATATTTTTTCCTCTCTCTATTTTTGTGTGTGCGTGTGTGTGTGTGTGTATATTGTCCTCTCAAAAACTTTCTGTCAAAAAAATATCAGGTCAAAAAGTATCAGGTTGCTCTTGAAACCCTGATAAAGTGAGCTGAAACGTCGGTATAAAAATGACGCGGTTCAAAAACTCGAAAAAACATCTTCTTCGAATGTTAACAAACCGCGAAAGCATCAAATATCAGATTTTTGTCAAAAAATATGTGCAAAGATTTCATTGTTGCCTCTGTTGCGCGTCTCTCGTGTCTAGTTAAAATAAACAATAAAAAAACAAACAAACAATCTGCTATTACACGTACGTGCATAATCCATTTACAAGCTCCGGTAAAAGTTTTAGAATCACATTCTCCTGAGCTGTAGCAATATTGTCAGGCGAAATGGCGTGCGCGAGGAGACGCTGAACGGATCATAGCTGCCTGATGGTTGATGGTTCTCAAGAGATAGCTGGTTACATATATATAGACACACACTCGGCGGTATTTCAGATACGTGTGCGTGTCTATATGTGTGCGCACAAGACGACGAGGAGGATGCAACGCGCTGCTGCGGCGAACGGGCAACCGTGTACGGTGCATTCGAGTGTTGGTGGACAGGTACGCGGACCGGACCCCAGAGTTAAGTAAATATATTTAAGGCCCTTAAGTGGGCGGTCGTGAGAGAACGCACGGACGAAGAAGCTGAGTGCGCTCCTTATCGGATTGTGAGACGCCATTTGGTACATAGTACCTAAGCACGTACATAACACACACGGAATACAATACGGGAAACGATAACGCATATTCGCGATAATGCGAAGCGATCACGCGATTTCGATTGAATTACAATGACTTTCCTCCGACCTCTGTGTTTCTCTTCCGCGAAATAGGTAACGTATACAGAAGAAACACATTCTTCTTGGAATGGAAAAATAACAAGGCGTCGCAATATATCGAAATCACTCGCTCGCTGGAAATTCCGATCGAAAGAGATCGTTTTTTTTTGATCGAACGATCGCGGACAAGATTTTGAGTTTCGCGTCATAAGTGAGAAATACGACACAACACAGAGAAAGAGATAAAAAGAATAAATACTCGTAAGAGAACGCGCGACTCTTCTCTGTCGCGCGAAGTACTAATGGACCCTTTTGCACCGTCGCTCTCTCATGGTATAGAGATGGAGTGTCGCTGAAAGGTGACACGTTTTTCGTTTCGTTTTTCTCGCTTCTGTGTGTTGGTTTCTTAACGGCGTTAAACGATGATCGATTTGCCGATAACATTTTCAAATATATAGAAGAGGATTGTCGACTCCAATAGATGATGTATCGAATTAATATAAACGAGACAAATTGAGAATGTGCGTGTTTTGTGAGGAGATAAATGTTAAAAATCACAAACATCGGACGCCCGTCTATAACAAACACCATCATGTGCAAATACACCAAACGGTCCTTCAATGGTGACTGTTAAATAATTCTCTCTTCGTCGTCGTGCACTTTGATCGTTGAAGTAAATTTATATCTTAAATTTATTTTTTTTTTTTTATGATCCGTTTGAACACGTGAAACTGAACGGATAACGTTTGGACAAAAGACACTTCGTATATTTTTACTATCGGAAAGCTGCGTAAAAGCTGCGTAAAATTCACTTAGAAACCGAATGCAAACATTTTACGCAGCTTTTACGCAGCTTTTCACGCTCGAATTTAGCTCGATATTACATTACGTCAGAGAAAGCAATCTGGTAATCGTCGGGCCGGGAAAATCCGAAGCAAATGTGTTTGTATCGGTTTTAAAGAGAAGAACGTGAAGAAGAAATGAGAGTTGACATCGTGAGGGAGAGAGTAAACGAAAAAGGGGGATATAAAAGGAGCTCCCAGGAGTAAGGATGGAATAGATGGCAAGAAAATTAATCGCTCGTCATCCCCTCTACCCCTCCCTTCCCTTTACCTTTCATCGTGTCGTCAAACGTTGTTGTATTCCTCTTCAACGCGCGCCGCGCGATTCTCGCGCTCATTCGATTTTGCCGAGCCTTTCGACGAGGTTTTACTTTTTGTTTTGGTGTCGAGAATAATAACAGCGTCGCGGCAATCAGCTCTCGCGATAAAATTACTTTACGTACTCGTTAGTTAATGCAGAGCGAAAACACAATTGTCTCAGAGAACGCGTCGTCACACGACGCGTGTGTTTCGCGTCCACGTAAAGACGCTTTCCGCTTTTTATACTCACTCGGAAAGATATTCAAGATCGATAATGCCTTTTGGAATAATTCCACTCGCGACGCGGAATTTTGATTTTCAATTCGTTGTACGTGTGAGCGCGGCAAATCGCGGAACACACCCTCGACTTCGGAAGCGTCAAGAATGCCACGGGGAAAACCGGCCGAAATCTAAATGAAAAATGCATCTTATGCATAGCGCATGGAAGCCACAGATGTGTAGAAGAATCCCCGATGCTAATGCATAACATCGATCTATCTTATTCTCTTCGCACTCAACTCCGAAATAAATCTCATTTCATAAAGTAAATTTGAAAAGAAAGCTGAGAAAAACCTCTTGCTTGTAAAAACTCGTTTGAAAAAGTTTAATTTCCCTCAAAAGCGTCGAGAGTGGCGTTTAAAACAGTTTGCGTCTCTCTCTCTCTCTCTATCTCTCGCATATTGACAGTGCAAACAACCATTTGTTTAATTGGCGAACGTTGTTAAACGCGCGTCGAATTATCGCTCGAGTGCGACACGGAGATTTGCGAGTATTTTTTTTTTTTTTTTTTTTTTTTTTTTAAGCGTTGCGCGCTTGTTGTGTTTTTAATAACAATAAATTTACGCCGAATTTGGACTATCGTTCACTCGTTCGCGACGGAGATTGTATCAGTTACAATAATATTAATTAACGCGCTCTTCTTCTCCCGCCCCTTCTACCGAACATAAAATGCGACAACTGTGCGGCAACGAAGCGTTATATTGGTAATCAACCGCGACTCGCACATACGAGACGCATTCGCATTAACGGCATATCTATACGGGGGAGGATATTAATATCCTCACGTCGCGTCTAGGAAATATTTCCGTTCGCAATAAATTCCAGAAGCAACGGAATTCCTGCCGGATTCAGGACAGAGGCCGGAAGTTTAAATGAAAATTGCCCGGTCTGCAGTCTACTACTCTGTGACTGCAGCGAGAGACTTCTCGCGAATAGCAGTCACGTGCATATGTTCACGGCGAATGACTTCTACGTCTAAAATCCCGCCCGCAGAAATATGAAGATTTGACGTGATGCATCGCTCGAAATATATATGAAGCGACTCTCCGGACGATATAATCGATCGAGCGAGCATATATCTCTTCCGCGAACAGGTCACGCCCCTTCCGACTGTATTAATCACAGCGATTATTGATAAATAAACAATTAAAAAGACGCGGAATAACGATATTTTCGATTTGAAAAAAAAAAAAAAAAGAAGAAAACGAGCGTTTTCAAAACTCTCGATCTCCTTTGTTTGACTCGTCTTGCGCGCGCGAGTTTTGTTCTTTATTAATTCATTATTGCTGCTCTAATATCGAAATACCTCGGGGCCACATCGCGCCGGCAAATGCAATCATGCGCATACGTGATGCCGAATACCATCTAGCCCGGAATCGCAGATATTCCGCCGATGGGATATACCGCAAAATGCGCACATTTACAGAGCGCTCGATTATTATCATTATTATAAAAAAAAAAAAAAAAAAAAAAAATAAAAGTTTCACTCTTCAACTAACTTACTAAAAGTTGTTCCTTGTATGGCGTTTGAAGATAATGGAATATGGAAATTTTCAACTTTTTCCTCGTTTAAATTTTTTATGATAATTGATTGTTCGTCAACTGAATTATCGATATGATATTCGCTAAGAAAGAAAAAAAAAACGCGCATAAAAGTGCATTTTCATAAAATATTCCGATGTACTCCATAGAAATTCTCTAGGGAGACTATCTCTCTCGTTTCTCTCTGAAAATACCGCTTTTAAATCGAAAAGAGAGACAGAGAGTGGAAGAAGAGATAGGAAGAAGGGATGGAGAGAGAGGCAGCATTTCCGTGGAGAATCCAAAGGTAAAGCGCGACTCAAACTGTATAATATTCCAAACGAAGAGAACAAACAAGGAGAGCCGTCGTCCTCCGACGAGCGACGCGCAGTTCTCCCAATTACGTCCAAGTTTAACATTTCGCTGTAATTAAATGAACTTCGCGATTAACGAACGAGCAAAGCTAGTCTCGGCCGTGGGAGAGAGCGCGTTATAAATTGAAAGTAAAGTGCTCTCTAATTTCCACATCGCAGTCGGTGTAACACACCGAGTTTACACTGTACACATATAATCTAAAGATTTTAGCGGTATTAGCGTAGGGAGTGGGGGGGGGGGGACAATGTCGATTATAAGATTTAATAACAACGAACAACAACGTTATCAATTAAAGATGACTTGATAATTAATTTAATTTTCACACGTGCAAGTTTCGCGGTGTTTTAAACGCTTGCTTTTCGCGAAAGGGCAATTACTCTACTCTTGTTTTCTCTCTCTCTTTTTCTTCCCTTCTCTCTTCTTATTTCCAGTAAATGGCGAAACTTTAATACGCTCAACTTTAATTCTCGCGCGCGCGCGCGCGCTATCAAAGACGGTCTTAAAACGTCAATGCGACAAAGCAAGTCGTAAATCGTAACGTGACATTTTCTGATCTCGCAAAACGACTCAATGTGACGAGATAAACTTTGCACCCCTTAATGCATGCATCCGATATGTGCATATATGTGCGCAAAGCGCACGTTTCATGCACAAATATCGTGACGCTGACATAAATTATTACGAAATATATATATATATATATATATATATATATATAGCAAAGGTCAATTAAAGATCGTCCACGAAATGGGGAGATTCCTGGAAACTCCGCTATGTACGAGCAATATAAATGCGCATTCGATTTGCCGCGTCTCCAACCTCGATTCTCGCCCCGCCAAAGAAATTCTTCGATATTTGGCGCTTACCTCCGCGTCGCTTGAATTAATGTAGGTCGCACCGCAGCGGAAGATAAAGGAATATTATCACCGTCGTCGATCCCATTCACAATTCCCATCGTATTCTTCTCTTGTATTTTCTAATGTGATTGCGATATATATATATATATATATATATCTGCGAATTAAATTATCGAAATTCGATTGTATCTCGAACATGCACCGGCGGCGTGTCTCACAGCGCGCGGCGAGGATTTGTAATTAACGACAAAAACGCGAGATGGGATTTATTTTCGTTTCAACGAAAAATTGACGCGTTGTTATTACGAGCAAGAAAAAAACACACTAGGGAAAAAAAAAAAAAAGATTTCCGAAGGATCCTCTTACGTCGAAACTCCTCGAATACTCCGCGAAAACGCAAAATTCTCTCGTCTTTCAAGAGAAACGCGTAAAAGAACGAATCCAATTCCGCACGTTAGTTCTCTCTCAGCGCGAAGTTCTCGCGCGAATTTCCTTCTCCTATAGCTGCTCGGCTGCATATCTCGCGTTCGGCGTATTTTTTTCGCGTATTTCGAATTTTCGACTCGAAAGATTTTGAGATAGGGCGGAAGCGGCGTAGAGAGAGAGAGACCAGAGCAGTTGACTGGTTTACTCGACCGAGAGAAACGGTAGTCGCGCGGACTCTCTCGCGCTGAAGTACATCCGAAGGGAGCGGCCGGGCCGAAAGTACTTCCACCGGTGCGTTTCAACCTCCCGTCGACGGAAAATCTTCGAGTCGGGGTAAGCAGTTACGGTCGTTCGGTAAACTGCCGCGGACCACTTTGGCGAAACAATTTTACGAGCCGGAGGGGTCGAAGGGAAGAGAGAGAGAGATAAAACCGAGGAGAATGGCGGGTCGCTCAGGACAATTTCGATACCTATGCCAACAAAATAATGTGCACTAAGAGCATCAGAGGCACGCGAGAATACTCTCGTGTACATACGTATACGTACTCTATATACGTGTTACATATATATTTTTACCGTTTCGTGGAAAAAACAGACCAAACATAGTTTAGCCCCGTTAACGTTTTGCGCATACACGCGATACCGTTTCGCGCACTCGCTCTTCGCTCGTGTGCTTCGATCGGTTAAAATAAAAAAAAAAAAAAAGAAAAAAAAAACATTGGCATATAGAATGTCATTGTTGCGTCGATAGAATTACAGATCGATGGTATATTCGTAAAACAAAGCAAAAAAAAAACCTTCACGAGAAATATATCGATAGCCTGGATCGCTCTGACGAAACGAATTATCTTCGTGTTTTGTTTACAAAGCCGCTGGCTACGACGTTTTTCATCCGCGATCGGGTGCATTTTCCCCGATCAAACTCTGCCATCGCGACCGCTGCGCGATGCATTTTTCGGCGGAGCCGCGCGTTTTCGTCGTTAAATTTTATTTCACGTCACCCCGGTTAGTAACAAATTTTTTATTTGTAAACAACGAGTTCGAGTTTTACATCGGATATGTATTTATCGACGGTTGCGATCTATGCGGCAAAATACTATGCTATGAAAACATCGCTACTCACACGCTTTCCGGGTCCGAAATTCGACGAGGAAATTCAATTCTCTTGCCGCGCGCGATATTCACTTACCTGAAACAAAAGAAAAAAAGTGACGTAGAATAAAAATATTGCGATAGAAGTAAAAAAGTAACAGTCGACGAATGCGATCAAAAATCGCTTGGAAAGCTCGCAAGAACGAGACGCGCGTTCAGGATATGGCAGTTTTTTTTACACGTCGCGGAGAAATGATTTTCTCAAGTTTCCGGCGCAAAATATAGACGCCGCGCTTCGCGGTATTGTTGTAAAAATATTGCAGAAGTTTAAATATAGGAAGATGGCACAGCAGTTAACTCGATCACGCTCAAACTAGGAAACGAACACACGAGAAAATTTAAGCAGCAAGACTCGAGCATTAAGCAAATCAATTAATCACCAGTAAAATTATAATTTCTCAAAATTAAAATATAATTTCTCTCAAATGTAGACTACGTTCGAAAGAATGCCGGTCTGTGATTGATTGATTTTCTTAATGCCTAAGTTTTTTCGTGTGTTCCCCGGTGTTTTACACTTAATCGAATCGAAGAAGGACGACGCCGGCGGCGCCGCGCGACGGCGACGCGGGCTCGTGCGAGCGTTCGGCATTGGCGCAACCATTTCCATAGCAATTTCTATTCTATTTCCGTTGACGTGGCAATGGCGTTCAATTATAGACTGCAATATTGAGAGGCACGTTTTCCCAATAACTGCACCGGCTCTATCAATATCTCTTCGACGGCGGCGGCGGCGGCGGCGGCGCGCGCCCTTATCGGCGCGCACGAATTCATTTTGCACGTCCGCCTCTGATCGTCGCTCTCTACGCGCTGTTTCCTTGTTTCTCTGATAATTATCGTAAAAATCAACGAGACGGAAATCAAAATCGCGAGAAAGAAAAACGCACGGCTGAAGAAGCGAAATGTGATACCCCCTCGACCAAATACCCGTTGAAAATCTCCGATTGTAGATATCGTGCATTTTTTTTCGCGCAATCTTTATCGAGACTCGCGCGATTGCACATTTTTAAATCCATCTCCGTTCGCTACTCCGTTTCCAATTTTTCGATCATTCCGATTTCAATTGTTGCGCGCGGCGATTGTTCCGCGTGAGGTTCCAAGTTTTGGTAATTTTTTTTTTCTTTGTCGTTGACTGAGCGTCTTCTTGAAGGGAAAATACACGCGCGAAATTGACTGTGTGTGTTCTCGATCTCGCTCTCTTCTTGTTCGTTTCTCTCTTCGTTTCGTCTAATTATCCATCAGTTCTTCTTGCGAGCAACAAAGAAACGGAATAGCGAGTACGGATTCGTTCAAAGTTTCCAAGTCTCACTGAAACCTTAGTGTTTAACGAGGAAAACGTTGGACAAACTTTTCGTACAACTTTTCGAAAACGATACGCTCGGGAGTTTCTCCGTCGTTTGCCGACGGAGTTACGAGATCGTTAGTGCGCCTAGTGTATCTTAATTGTTGTCTTTTTGTAATTTCGGCTATTGCTCGTGAATTAAACCCTCTTTAAATCAGTCAAACGAATGCGCGATTTTCTTCTCCTGCATTTCTGAATTTCGCGCGATAAATCCGATTTTGCCGGCAATCGTCGGCGTATGGATTGGCGTTTGTTATAAAAATCTTATTGTCCGATGCGAACCGTAACATAATTGCAAATTTTGCTGCCGGAAAATGAAGGAAGCTTTTCCGCGCCATTGGCGCCAATAAGATACATATTGGATTATGCAAATATATCAATAGCAAACCTAAGTCCTCTCCTAGTGGAAATGCGCAAACAAAATATAACCGATCTGCATTTGCACGAGTTTTCGCGCGGGAATATTTTATTTGCAGCATCCGACACTCGACCGATTTTATCTCGTTACGCGTCTCGTTACATCGAGTTGCGTTATGAATAAATTTTTGAATTAAAGATAAGAAAATTAATTTATTCGCAAATATTTTTCAAAAATTCCCCCCCCCCCCCAAATAAAACTTCTATCCCTAAATAAAATACCGTAACACATATAATATAAAAACATGTCTTCTAATTTAGTAAAACTTGCTATTCTGCCGTCCTTGGTTAAAATGTTCTATCTCGCGTTTTTATATTGAAATATTGGAAGTTCCACACATGTTCTATCTTCTAAATGAAGTTAGAAAGTCCTAAAGACTTTATAGTCGTTTAAAAAGTGTCTAATTTATTTTTGTTCTAACTACTGATGGCACAAACAAAAGAATAAAACCTCAATTTTTTCGATTCTTCCAATATATATGCTAGATAGGATATTTTAGCTAAGGAGGACAGTCTCTGTAATATAAGTAATGTAAGATAATTTTAAAAATACATTTTAGAAAAACTAAATATCATCTGCAACACGAGCTATTCTTTATTTTATTATTTTTTTTCCGAAAACAATACGTAAATGCAAAACGCGTCATTGATACTGTAGCGTTACTTTCTAAAATAAAGAATAGCCAGCTTCTCTCTTCGCTTTGCGAAGGTCAACTGCGCGTCTCTGAACGAGACCGTTGTGCCAGTCGAAGTCAGTGCTGAATTAGTAGTCTGTTACGGGCGGACTGTATTTAAGTCGTTAAATTCAGCGGGAAAGAGAGTCGGAACCGAGAGAGAGACGCAGAGACGGAGGTGGAGGCGGCGGTTTCTATCGAAACTCCGACGACGAACAAATCGACCGCTCGGAACTTCGCTTAGATCGCACGGATGAGGCTTTGCGTGTACGCGGAGGCCTCGGCATTAATATCCTCGCAAATTCGAGCACGAACAAGAATCCCTCGCGCCATTCTCCTTCTCCCTTCCCTCTGTTTCTTCTAAGTTCTCGCGCGCAAGCGTAAGCTTTTATACAAGATTCCGGTATCTAAGATCATCCCGTATAAGATCCTTGCACGAGTTCGAGCGGTTTTCTCTCCGAGAGAGAGAGAGAGAGAGGATCTCTCGAAGTGGATTTTGAAAATTTATACATAAGTACTTAGTTTAATGTCGCGGAGCCGCGTCTAGGAAATTTGTCTCCGAGTAATAGTAAAATATACATGTGCAGCGAAGTGGCGAAAGTGCAGGAGAGAAGGCACGGGAGAGAGAGAGAGAGAGAGAGGGATCGTTCAAGTATCGCGAAAAGCACTCAGACTGACGGATCGCGGAATAAAATAAGCGTGATATTACGAGACGGCAGATAACTACATCGCATAACGGCATAATTCATGAAGTCTGTTCAATGTCTGTCGTTTTCCCCGCTGCATAAAACGGTTCCATTCCGTTCGTATTTCAAAGCATTTTGTTGCGCTTTGTGTCATTTTTGTATTTTTTTTTTTTTTTTTTTTTTTTTTTGATACAGAGGCCTGACAAAGCGCAGCGAGGCAAAGCTGGAAGCCAACGGATGCATTAAGCGACGAATCAAGAGAAATACGACGACCGTCGACTGTAAGCTCGCGTTGGCAAACGACGTTATACGACAGTTCCTGGCGACATTGTATCAAGAGTTTCGCGCGCGCGAACGCGGCCACCGTAAACTCCCAACTTCGCGACATTCGCGCGGGAGAAAGCGACGCAAGAAACAACCGAAAGAACGCAATAAAATGCAATTTTGCATGGGGTAAGCAGAGTGAGAAAAGAAGGAAAGAGAGAGAGAGAGAAAGAGCCGTAATCGCTGCGCCGCGACTGTGATATGGTACTCGTACAACATTCATTTCTCTTTACAGTCCAGAGTCGTTGATTCGAGGATCCTGTCAAAGGACATAAAGGATAAAAGAGTCAAGGAACAATACATATCCTAACTCACCTACGCGCCCTTCCTACTCCCTCCCAACCCCTTAACCTCGTCCCGTGCTCCAGATACACTGAAATTAATTATATCCGTGGGTGTACGTGACAAAGGGGAAAGGTTGCACACAAACGGAAACTCTGAGAATGGAATATGGAGGAGACGCGAATAAAAGTTAAAGAGAGAGAAATGGGAGAGGAAAGAGCGCGGTGGGAAAACGGGGAATGAAGAGAGAAATGGCGAGAGTGGAAAGCCGGAGAGAGAGAGAGAGAGAGAGAGAGAGAGAGAGAGAGGGAGAATTTCATGTAACGAGCCATCCCTATGTGCAGCAGGAATGTGCGAGAGACAGTCTCGTTAATCTTTCGTCAAAACATATTGTGCGCGCTTAAAATCGCTCCGAGAGGGCTGGCATCTCCACGGCACTGTCATTAAAGAAAAAAAAACAGAATAGTTTTTAACTGCGTGAGAAAATAGAGAAAGAAAGAGCGTGTACGAATTTTAAATTAAAATTTTCCTTAAATTGCAAGAATTTTATATTTTTAGTTGTTGTATAAAAAAAACAAAATGGTTTCGCATCTGTATAAACTATGGTCTCTTCGCGTTTTTATTATTGCCCAAATAAATATAATTTAATTAATGCGCGTAATTTTTTCGCGTCGCGAATTTAAACGAGATGCGAGATACTGTTACAACAAGCAAACATCCACCTGACACAATCCAAATGTTCGCTTATAATCTCAATCTTCAAAACGTAATAAAAAAAAAAAACAAAAAAAAACTATTTTCTCATATTTATGGATAATGAATTGTTCAAGACACAATGCGTTCTTTGCACGCTACAAACGTGTCTCTGAAATCACCGCGTAAAAACCACAAGAATAAGCAGCGCGCGACGACGACGACGACGACGACGATGATGATCAGAATTCACTCATTCGCTTAAGAAACAGTCATCGCAGTTAGTCACCTCTTGCGTTACATCAACTTTAATGAATTCGCGTCACAGCGAGGTCGCATAAATTATTATTAGCAACATCGATTTAGCGCGGCTTATAGCGGCTTATAACGTCGCGCAAAAGAGGCGATAATAAAATTTAAACTTTCAAACAATCTTACACACCAGCTCAACTCGGCTCTGTTTTAATGCGCAATTAATTAATTAACTGTCCATGCAATTGGCATTGCACTGGTTTGATATATACAGTAGAGTTAATTAACGCGCTGGGGTATAGCTTTCAAACAACCTTTATAATACCGTTAGAAATACGTATATATCGAACGACGCCGGCCGTGCCCGCGCGCGTCGTCCTGTTCCCGACTTCATTCCCTTTCCAGGGTTCACGCACTAACGCGTTATTTCGTATGAGCATGTGTACGAGCGCGAGCTGCCTGTCGCGACGCACGCAATGTATTTACGCAACACAAGCCACGGAGACGACGGAGACTTTCCACGTGTGGGCGCGAGTGGGTGCGCTGGTGTTTGTGGGCTATGGAGGTGGGTAGGCTGGATCCAAACATGGATGTTCTCTCGAGACGAGACGCCCTTATCGGATGTTTCAAACTCTCGCTGCACACGCGAGCGAGCGCGCGGAGCAACGCGCCCGAGAGAAAGGCGAGATTAGCCTCGTTTTCTCGAAACTGTCAAACATTTTCTCCCGTTTCTTACACGATCGGGAAGATGTAGCGCCTAGTCAGTTTCCACTCCTGGTTTTGAATAAAAAGTTCTCTAAGTATACGACGTATAAATTCGCGAAAAATCAATTTGACGACAACTTCAGTTCAAAAAATCATAACTGTAAAATCATAACGGCTGAGATTCAAAGTAATTTGTTAACTATCTTTATTAGAGACGATTGCTCCGGTTGCGAACACAAAGAAGAAAAGCACAGCATCTTCGCTTCGGGAGAAGAAAAGTTTACAGCGACGTTACAGGTAATGCCGTAATGTCCGGCAACATTTCGCAATTACATTACAATAGCAAAGTTGGCGAAAGAGCACTTCGGCATTTCAGTTTGCGATTCTTATTTGAATTACGCGCGCGAAACAACAAATAAAATTGGCAAACTCGCAAAAGTTGCCTGTGTGTCCGCGGCGCGGTCATAAGCATATTTCTGCATCCAGTTGTCTTTCTTTTGAAAGAAAGAACTTTTCGAAGAAAATGCGAAGTTATATCATACCGTATCGACGTTTTTTGTGACAAACTTTTTTGTGGAACGTCACGCGCGAGGAAGAAAATTCAAGTATGCGAGCAAATGTGTGATTATTTTATCGACGTAGATGACACACGAACAATAAACGCGTCTAAACAAATTTTACAAATAGAAAAATTACTTATCTATTTGCCAAGTAAAACAAAAAAAAAAAAAAAAAGCCTGTGCGTAATTTATATTTGTTACATACAAACACTCACGGCGAATTAAGTGATTACCGAAACGTACATATCTCTACGTTGGTATTGCGCCATCGAAAATCACTTCCGTCGTTTCTGTTACGCTCGAGAAAACCCAAAGAATTCTCATGCACCAGGCAGGTTATCCTTATCTAGAAGTGGAAGATCGTAGGCGGGTTGATTTCATAAGAAGAGATACGAGTCGGTAATCGTCGGTCGCGACACGCTATCGCTGAATAGAGAAAAAAACAAAGGAAAGTAAAAGAAAAGCACAGAGAAAGAGAGAGAGAGAGGGAGAGAGAAGCTGCATCGAGAGGAATCGCTTCGCGAATTATTGCTGATATAAGAAGTCCGGTATCGAAGACGTATCGAGTCGCTAAAGAATAACGAGGTATTTTCTGCATTACAGCTCTAGTATATAAACTCTATATAGTTCTAGAAAAAAGTAAAACTCTAGTAGTATATAGTTCTAGAGATATTCCTGAGCTGGGCAATAATCGATGAGATACGTGCACGAAAGTAGAGAGAGAGAGAAAAAGAAACAGCGAGATGGAAAAATCGCCGAAACATCCTGTCATTCATAAAAATAATATCGATACACTAGGATCATCGATTCCGTGAATTTTCAGTGAGTTGGATTTAGAAAATGAAGACAAAATAGAAAAGGAAGACGACGAAGAAATTCGCTAATCTAATTAAAACAAAGGCGTAAGAGACCAGTGATCTCCGTAATTGCGTACGAGCTCAGTCTAAAAAAAAAAAAAATGTGTTATAAATTATTAGATATTTTTTTTTCAACTGACACACATCTACTTTTTCGCTGGCTGTCAAAAGAGCAGCGCGAAGAATTATTGCAATAAGTGAAAGAGAGAGAGAGAGAGAGAGAGAAAGAAGAGAAAAAAAGTAGAGCGATGACTTTCAGTTCATCTTGACATCGTTTCGTAATTTCGCTTCTCGACATCGCTCAAAAGCGCGCTTGTAAAACCCGTCCCTTGACGCACGCAGGATTCAATAAACGGATAAAGGAGCGCGATGATGCGGGACGGATATGCAAAACGCAACCGCCCGTCGGATCTCTCTGGTCGCATAAATATGCATTAAGCGCGTCTGACCGCGCGTCGCATTAGTTTCGGGCAAATTATTTAGAATCAAAGCGCCGATTGTTTTATCCCCCGTCATCGCGGTAACTAGCGCCGTGGAATTCCGCGTGCAAATTGAAACGAATTCTTTCGAATCGAGCCGAAATACGATCACAGTCGAGAGCGCGCAATTTGAAACGATTGACGATAATAATAAAAAAAAAAAAACAAACAAACAAATCTCCAATTGATTACAAGCATTACCCAGATGTCTGTTCCGCGATGAAATTCGATCTAAATTCACTCGCTCGCAGTGTAAATTTTTCTATGCAGACCGTATAAGAGAGAAAAGTGCATCGTGGTATCGCGTCACGAAAAAGAATTGCGAGCTTGAAAAGTAGGAACGCGCGCGCATTGTGGAGAGCTCGAAAACTCCAAAAAAGACGACGAAGCGGAAACAGCGTACAGAAGGAAGCTTGTCGCCCGGTGGAACAGCCTGAGCAAGATGGATGAAAGTTTTTTCGGTTCCCGAGAAGCTCGAAAGCCTGCGAAAACTGAAGAGTAACGAGCCAATTTCCACGAGACGTTCTCGCGCGCTCGCCACCTTTTCTAAGGCGATAGGGAGCCCGAGAGATCCCGTGGAAGGGTTGCCACCGGTGACTTTTGAACTATACAAATCCGAGCGGTGCGAAATATAGCTATACGCTCGACTATACGTATAAGAACGGAGTGAGATTCTCGAAAGTCCGACTTCGTACAGAGAAAGAGAGAGAGAGAGAAAGAGATAGCGAGATAGCGAGGGCTTTCAGAAACCGCAGATTAAAGTATAAAACGGGCTGAGACTCCCGTGGAAAATGAAGTCCTAGGACTACAATGAACTATTATGTATGGTTTTTTGTTACATAAGCAATTTTTATACATACATATATATAACAAAATAGTTTTAAAATTGAAACGTTCCTTGAATCTTCTTCAGTTAAAAAATATAAATATTAAAATGATAATATAAACCGATGCACGTAAGATCAAAAGAGATTCTAACAATAAATACGTCAGATACGGTAATCAAATAAAATCAGAATACGTTTTTCTCTGACGGTATATAATAGTCGTCAAAATATTTTCCATCAATATCGCTCGTCCGCGGGGAATGACAATGGTTCAATTATAAAATTTTATCCTTGGATCTCTCCCATGTCAGTTAAATCAAAAATCGACATGTAGTCACGTGTAATGTAATCGATAAAAATACAATAAAAAACAACGTGGTCTACAATTTAGACGTAGAAAGAGAGAAAAAGAGAGAGCTTTTATATTTTGAATCAGCCGAATATTTATTTGCGGTTGATACGGCATAAATCTCCAATAAAATACGTGTAGGTATACGCGTGTCTCTCTTTCTCTGTACATTGAATATGCAAAGTTGTAATCGTTGTTATTTAATAACTCGTAGCGACAAAACGAGGGAAAAGTACGAGGTTGATGGTTATAATTAACTTCGTAATTGCTAATTGTCATGTCATTAATTTGTTTGTGAGTATGTAATTTAATTTTCGCATTATGTACTTTCATGTTCAATGATAAATTTTCATTGCTGCTACAATGTTACGTCGCTCGTCGTGCATCTTCATGCGTGCATATAATATAATAGATATACGTCTCACTTTGATTACATTAATTTCTAAAAGTAAGTATCCGCTAACACCTCTCTCTCTCTCTCTCTCTCTCTTTTTTTTCTCTAAACAGCTTTTAATGTGATTTGCCTTCATCGGCGATTTCGACGATAGTAGGTAGTCCGCAGTAAGTGGAAACGCGGGAACAATGGGGAAAGTGCAATTACGATCAAAATACTTTTGTAGAAAATTATTTCGATCGCGACGCAATATTATTACCTGATGAGTTTTATCTCAAAAAGAAAAAAAAAAGAGATCCGAAGCGAGACGAACCACGCAACCGAGTATAATCACGAAAACGTGAAAAGAATCTTGGAAGGTTTAGCTTCTACGATGCATCGAGATTCCCCTTGCTCAATGTCCCGTTATTGAAAAGCTACGCTTTGTCGTCTATTTACTTTTTTTTTTTTTTTTTTTTTTTTTTTTTTGTAGCGACGTTTCTGCACGCCGACGTATAATATATAACACGTAAATGGCGTAAATGTTTCTCGACAACCGGAATATAATGGGAATATATCGAACAAGAGCGATCTGTTGTTGAATGCGGAGTACACGCGAGAGAAAAATTCAGAGAAAAAGTGGATCGAGTTCAGAGATACGTTCATTTTTTTTAGAAATATACCTATGGAATTTCAAAGGTTCGCCTGTTATTGCAAATCGATCAATTTGTGGGTTTTTTTTTTCTTCTTCTTCTTCTTCTTCTAAACCAACGTGATTGCAAATTGCACGCGATTGTATAGAACGTAATTTAAAAAAAAAAATACAATGCGAATATCTTCCTAAATCATATTACTGTCTTGTGAAAAATGTGTCTGTTTCATTTTGTTTCTCACATCTCATTGCGCAGAAAAGCCATAAAAGAGAAAACCATTAACCCATTATTATTGCGCTTGTTAGAAGCGGATTTGCGGGGAAACTTCCGGGGAAATATATAGACCGAATGCAAAGAACGCAAGATTTCAGAGAGAACTTCGCGCTCGTGGGCGTTTAATGGGCGGCGCTCATAAAATACTTGAATCTTATACGAAAATTGCCGTCTGACCTCGATATATTCCCTTTCCTCTTTCCGAAGTTATATAGCTTTTTCCAATGGTCGCGTGCCGCAGCGAACTCTCTGCGATTATTTGAGATATATAAGTCGACCCACTTGCAATGTTTTCTAACGTATTGTTAAGCTAAGCAAAAATCATTTTAACAACCGCCTGCGTGTGTCGTGTAAGAGCTTCAAAAATCATGCAAAAGCGCATGCCGTATCCTATTGAAAGAATTCTAATCTTGCTTTTTAATCGGACAAGATTTAATTACCGCTTTGCGGCACAACGAGTTGTTGTTAGAAATCTGTTTCTCGTCAAACGCGTGCGTTCTAGTTTTTTTTCGTGTTCTTTTTTTTTTTTCTCTCTTTCACTTCTTGAAAATGCCGCCCTTTTACAACGCGATAAAAGTACATCCTTGGAATAATCACGTCGATGGGTTACGTATCTACGCAAAGACGATCGATTCTTCTTCGCTCACGGGGATTCACGGGGTTCTATACCGTTCGCAGTACGCGTTCCGTTGAGGAGTTGCACGAGTTAAGACTCTCCTCACGTACTCGAACGAGCCAAATAAGGAAGTACCTTCCATCGTTCTTAAACGACGAGTTGTCCCACAAACTGCGCGCGGATACTCGGGGGGAATACAAGCGGAGAACTTAGCGCTCAAGTATTAATTAGCCGCTCTTCGAGAACTTGACGAAATGCCAATACGTGACTCGGGAAAATCAAAACTCATCTCTAAACGCTTAAGAAATGAAATCGTACGCGTTTCCGATATAATTTATATTAATATATATATATAAATTATATAAATTATATCGGAACTTCGGAAACGCGTACGATTTCATTTCTAAATATATATATATATATATATGTGCAAAAACATAGCATAATATTACAAAATAATATTATTCTTTCCTTATTTTCATTACACACGCCCAACAGTATCATTGCTCCAATTGCATCAACGTAATTGCGTAAAATTTATAGATAATCGAAATCAAGAACAATGCGGTTTGCTAAGATAAATAGAATCCGTCTCGATTTACTCGCTTCGACAAACAGAAGTAAGTTTGACCGTAAAGTTACCGAGCAAAATGAATAGGCATTTCCAGGAGCAAAGAGAAGTTCTATACAACAACGTTACAATCGCGCGCACAAAGCGCAAGTCCTTAAACTACGTATATACTCGCGACTGAATAATTAATTAATGAGGCGTGTGCACTCGTGAACGCGTCATCGATTCTCCGAAAATCCACTTGACGCCTTGTTACCCGCAATTTCCGGAAATTATTGTGTCGCATCTTGTAACGATATTAATTGCACGTAATTTCTTCGCTGCGAGAAGAGAGGTTCTCGTTTAAGTCGTCGACTACACGACGAGCGACATCGTTCTCCCTCCTGTCTATCAATTATCGACTACACAACGTCGAGGAAAAGCTGTGCGACGCTTACACCAACGTGTCCTGCCGATATATACCGCGGGTAATATCGTGTTGGTATCGTGTCGAAAGACATGCCCTCGTTCTCTTCACGTGTATTCGCACACACGTACGTACTTTACAGACGCGAATGCAACGTTGGACCAAGTCACGGACACGACGGACGGGTCAGGCGTTGCCGTAAAAGGCCATTAATGTCCATCGCTCGTGGATCGTCATCGGTGTCTCTTTCGCCGAGTAAAACGATCGTAATCTCGACGTGTTTTTCCAATCAAGGTCAACGCGTGTGTAGGCTCTACACTCGCGCGATATTTCCGGTTTTTCGCGATTGATGTAGCGCGCGCGCACACACACACATTCTTTGAAATCAAATTGTGTGCTTTAAAAGTTCAGCCGTGATCTCACGCATTGTTTTTACGGGTACATCATCGCTCTGTGAGTTAGTTTATTTATTGAACATCACTTGCTATTCGATAGTAAGTATCTGTTCTTCGAGACCAAGGAGTAAAAGTTCTTAGAATCGAGCGAATCATCTATTGACGTTTCTTTGTTTGGAAATCCAAGAGAGAAACCCAATCTGGGAGAGAGCATCGCACATTTTCAATTTACAAAGAAGAACTCTGAGAACACACACACACACACACACACACACGTAGACACAGACACGTAGGAGAGTTCGTGAAAAGAAAACAACTGTAGCGCAATTTTCTTAAAACACAGTGTACTGAAGTTCATCATCTCAATTACGGTGCAGAAAATATTCGAGATGTATTCTCTTTCGGTTTTCGATCGAATCGAACCTACGTGATCGCCCACGTCGTAGCAAGGTACGAAGAAAAAATTCCAATCACAAAAAGAAAACAACTTTTTCTTACCCAACGCGCGTTAGATAAGAAAAAAAACGCGTATAAGATAGGAACAGGTAAAGAATGCGATAGCGATACGGGAATATTTATAAGCTCGTCTTACACGGTTAAAGCGGGCGACCCGCGCGTACGGGAAATGCATTTTCCGCGCGAAGACAGCGAGATTATTACCGGCGATATTTCATCGGCCACTAAAACCAGCCGGCTTTTCGGGGGACGCGCTCCTCTCCTCTCCACCCCTTCAACGTTGTCTGCATTAAAGGTCGCGCAATTGTAAAATGTAACTACGTGTAAGCGCGCGTGTACGGGATTTATGTCCGTCGGCTCGGCAAAACGCCACCTTTTTGCCGAAATTTATTTCCTCCGCGCCGAATTTCACGCGCGCGTATTTTCGCGAGATATTTTGGTTTCGTTTTTTTTTTTTTTTTTTTTTTTTTTTTTTGAGAAAAGAAAAAAACAGTTATCGAAGAGAAACTCTGAAGTCGCGACGTCGAATTTTTTTTTAACTTCTTCTGACTTCTTAAACTGTTTCGCAAATTGTAAAGATGGAAGTGCTCGAGAGAGAAGTTTAGATTTCCTTCTTATCGAGAAAATTATAACCGCGGTATCGTAATTTTTTATTGAACAGGATCGATTATTTTATTACACACCGCAAATCTGGCTCTGATAAGTGGTTCGAGATAGTATGAGGCAAGCACGGTAAATCGTATGTCAAGTATCGACATAACATGAATACATATCGCTGTGCAAACTGCGAATGTGTGTGCGCGCGCGCGTGTGTTACAGCTGTAAAGTTTAACAAAATACGTTTTTCCGAGATAACCCCAAGGCTGTTTTTCGATCCAAAAAGCGATGTGCTCCATAGACGACCGTTTACTCTCGCGAAGATAGTAGTAGTACGTGATTCTAATGTATTTGTTTTAGTCTTAGAACTACAGTCGTACGCAACAATTAAAACATTCGAGTATTTTGCCCAATTAATAACTTCACGCGCTTCCACAAATTGTAATCTCAGCCATTAGTCGAAACGTATCAAAAGACAAAACAAAACGTATCAAAACAAAAATGCACGCGATATTTTGCGAGCATATTTGCTGTCACCGCTACACTGTCACTGTTATTAGACCGGCCATTATTTTTTGCGTAACGCAAAAAGCGTCCGTGGCTTTACAATAACATTCCTGCGGACGTAACGCTAACAAGTGCAAATTAACAACAAAAACATAGACACACACACAGGGGGAGTGGGGGGGGGAAAGGATAAATATATACAATCGCAACATCTGTCGCAGCTAAAGCTCGGGAAAACTCGTGCGTTCAAACATTAATTTGTAGAATAATCTGCCTCTTTTGATCAAGAAGAAGATTCGAAAGTTTCGAACGTGTTTTGATTTTTTTTTTTAAAGTTTTAACGAAATTAACGACGCGTCGTTGCGTTGTTGTCCGGGAATAAACTTGATCTTCGGCACAACTTAGGCATTTACTTATTATTAAGCAAATAAAAGTCGGGGAAAGAAAGAGAGAGAAAGAGAGGAGCGCGTGTCTCTCTATTCCGGCGTGTTGATTGACAACATTCTGGTGTAGCGAATTCTCTCACTCATGAAACTCATAAACTCTCTTCGAACGGAAGAGGCAAGTGAGAATCGCTTTGTACGATTTATCCGATTCGATGTCGCGACGCGCAAACGCCACGATTGTTCCGTGTGACAACTTTACAAATTCTTTCCGCATTCGCTCTAGGAACGTGTTCCGGAGTCGGAAATTAAATTGCGGAAAAAAGAACGCGAGACTGTAAACGACAAGCGATCTCGACGCGAAAGCGGATTAAAAGCCTGGTCTAGGTCGCGGATCGACAACGCAGATCTATAGAGGAATCTGATCACTCGTACCCATCGGTCGATTTGACTGATCGACCGACGCGATTTCGGTCGAAATTTCGTGAGATCTCGTAAAACTCGTGTACGCTTTACTTACGGTTCCCACTCCGATTTGAACACCACTGGTCGGACGAGATGCCTTATAATCGGCGTGATACTTTATTTAGAGAGAAAGGCAACGCGCCGCGCGTCTACGTACGTTCGAAGTTGATTGTTTTTTTTCGCACGATTGTTTTTGTTATTCAAAGCGAAGCAAAGGGCGTTTCGAAAGATTTTAATTGTGACTCGACGCGGAGTGAAAAGGCGGAAATCTTTCTCTTTCTCTCTCGACTGATCGTGGTACAACACTCACCTCGGTAGCGGCGTTGAGTCCCGCGAGGATCACCACGGCCATGCTAATCAGAATCCAGTGTATCCTTAGTGGCATCTTTCTACCGTAATGTCGGTGAGCCCCGTTCGCGACGACCGCTCTGTCCGCACGAATCCTGAGATGAACACCGTGAAACATCGGAGGGAAAGTAGGAACAAACCACTAAAAAAAATCTCCCGGAACAACAACTCCGCGACACACACCACACTGATCGATGAACCGCGAGACACTGGCGGCGCGACGATCGCCCGCTAGCGTCGACTAACCAGACTCGACTGGCCGCCATGCTGCCTCGCCGCCCCCGCGCTTGACGCCATCTGTCAACGGCAAGTGGAATCGCGCGCGGATTTGACTCGGCGGCAATTACGAATTTATTTTGATATGCATAAAACGTTTGCGCGCACGAGTAATACAACCAAAAGCAGATTTCTGAATATTTCAACCGCGTAATAAAAACAATTTCTAAATGTTTTTTAAACATTTTTCACGGCGGTGGAGTGTCGATATTCCGCGAGATTTAAATTGCATGCGAGTGACCGGATTAGCGAGAAAATGTAAATGTGTTCGCAGTTCGAAATCAAATTTGTCACTAAATAAAATGTATACGTGGAATCGATTAACCGAGTTTGCAAGCACGAGAAATGTTTATTTCAAATCAGTTTTTTAGATCGCAAAAAAAAAATAATAAATTTAACGAGAATGCTGAAATTCTTCTAATTAGTTAGAATGTTAGTTCTTCTTATCGCTGACAGATAAGTCTCTCTCTAGACCTTTTAAGAATCTCAGATTTTCGCTTATGCCGCGATTATATTCCTCGATTTTATTTCGCATGATTTGTATTTCTCTTTGCATCTGTTTCACTTCGTCTTGAGTTTTTTCTTTGATATCTTTCAGCATTTTTTTGTCCTGAATAATATTTGTAAAGATCGTTACGTTATAGAGTTGCTCCTTGTTTTTACTTTACAGCAAAAATTGTTATTTATTACTTGTTTATAATAATATTCCGTTTCGTATGCTACATCACCGAATGCCGTTTCATCTTTTTTCGAATCATGTTTCGTTCTTCTGTTAAAATATCTAATAAATCTGGAATAAGACGTATCGCATATGTAATTACAACGCACATAACCAAATGTGCATGTAATAGATATTATATATTTATAAATTAAATGTGATTTGAAATAAATACCTGGATATATGTGGTTCTCTGAAAACACTTCGGAACATTGCAATCGTTAAATCAACACTCTAATATACAGATAATATTTATACTGTAATTTTGATTTAATTTATCAAGCAAATATATAAACTATGTATGTTATTTTTGCAATAAAGGTTATGCACAAATAAAAACAAAGTTGCATCAAATATTGAATGTACAGATTAATTTTGGATTTTGATCACTGATTATTGTAAATGCAATTTTAATAATTAATTATTTTGATGGCTTATGATCTTTTGATGACGTTAATCTGTATCCTCGTGGGAAAAGTAATTTAATTATACAGTTTGATATTGGAACGTCTAATATTACAACCAAGCTTGTCCATTTGTTCAGCTAAAAACTTAAAATTTCAGTATTTCAAAAATTATAAATTACATATCGCTTTTCGAGCATTTTCGAGTGACTTGAGATTAGAATTTTTTTTCTTTTTCTTCTACTGAAAAAAAAAATATATATAGAAGTTAGTCTACTTGTTCGATTGTAGGTTAAAACAAGCAACAGTACATTAATCGCCATCTAGCAAATATAAAATCATGTAAGTGGTCGAAACTATTGTTAAATATATATTATACAAAGAACTTCGCGTGACTTGCCAGACAATAGAAAAATAAAGGCGAATATAGAATAACATAATTTATCAAAAAATAAATTTTTTAATAATACACAGAGCAAATATTTGACTCATTTTTGTGCGAAACTTAAGATTTTATCAGAAAAGTGTCGCTTTCTTCTAAGTGTTTAATGTGCATACAAACATTGTATTTATATATGAATAAAGATATGTTTTACATATATACAGGCTTGAAACGATATGTCTTTATAATAGTGTGATAATCGAGACAAGATTATTAGCAACAATTGAAGATCATGTTTTATTCTTAAGTAACTGTCTTTCGGACACATACAAATGTACCATACATAATAATAGTCTCACCAATAGTAATAATCTTTCCACATAATATACAATGAAACATGCGTGAGTTACCGATTAATTGATATATATATATATATCAATTGATATATTAGCATTTGTATTTAATATATCATTTTATACATAAAAAAAAAGATTTTATGTGATACATACTCTAATATATCTCTCTAATATTTTCAATCGTTTTACACAAAAATCAATATCATAGGCTAATATCATAGCATATAAATTCTTTACTGTTTCTCGTCCATATCTGAAATCCGTTTTTTGTGACGATTTATAGCTTCCTGATGACGCTTAATCTGTTCCTCGTGGAATGAGATTTCGTCGTGAAGACTTTCTCTCATTTTCTGCAATTGTTCCTTTTGCTGAAAACAACAATCCAGGATTAGATAAAACGAATCAAATTCTCAATAAGAAATAGATAACAAAAAAGTTGAACTTACCAAATTATAAAAATATTGGTCTTCGTGGGCAGCTTCCATCTTTCCAAAAGAGCCACCAGCCTCGCGAATGGTACCGCCACCACCGCCTCCTTTGCCAGCACCAGAACCACGTTCTCCAGCCATTCTCACCTGACTAAAACACAAGACATTTGAAATAATAGAAATATTGAAGATACACAGAAGATTATTCAGAGGTTAAGTCTACTGTAATTCATTACATAATTATGACATGGCAGTTACATAGGTCATGTCACAAATCTGCAATACACAGAAAAGATAAACTTTAGCTATTTGCATTTTCAGCAAGAAAACAAGATGTCATCTTAGAGAGAGAGAGACAGAAAGAGAGAGAGTAAAGAAGATATGTTATCACGATTAAAAATAAGTTCACGATTTGTCATAGGAAAAAGCCGGGTAAGAAGCGTGAATTTTGATCGACTATTTCTCTTTGATTTAAAGATGTACACTGATGTACCTTAACGCTGAGATGTTTCGCGAAAACACGATGCTCTTAACAGCTCGTTGCATTGTTCCGATCACGAAATATCAGATATCAGAAGGCAACGTTAGACTTGGCAGATCATCAAGAACGATCAAGAACACCTCTCAAACTCGGAACGACAGTCGTCCGTCATAAACGAGTCGCAATTCTTAGAACGTGAAACTCGACGAGCGTCGCGACGCTGGCGCCGCGAATGTTACAGACTTCCGCTATTTTAAACGTCGATAAGTTTGTTCTTTGGAGGTAAATTCGAGCAAGTTTTACCAATTTCCGATTGACTAATCAATTAATCAATTGATCAATTAATTTATCAGAATTAATCAGTTATACAGTGTGGCTTAATTTGACTAATACGATTGGTCAATTCTCTCGAGTTACTCAATCGATTAAATTAAACCGGAGAGGCTGATCAAATTGCGGGTCTCAGTATTGATTGACATAATTGTCACAATCAACATCCTCTTCTTTAGAAAATGTATTAAATAAGATATTACATATATAATTCTACCTGTAATATTCGGAAGCTTGATCTTCCATCAACTGTCTCTTAATTTCCGATGTTTTTAATTCGTTGATGGCAGCTTGTCTCTGCAAATTCGCGCGTTCCAACTCGATATTTAACATCTTCAGTTTGATCTCGTGCTCGCGTTGAGTGGATTTGAATATCCACATCTCTCTCTGAAGCCATTTGTTTTTGTTGGAAAAGGTCGGACAGGCCATGGAAGCGGAAGATAACTCCGTCGCCGGGTCGCAGTGTTCGGCTGTGTTTGTAAAAAAATGATTCTACGTCTAGAATGTATTTGATTCCCAAAGGAATTAGAGAAAAGCAAAACACCGAATACCGTCGTCGATATGAGACGTCGACACGCTGTCCGGACAAGCACTTTTTTGTTCCGCAAGATCCACAGGCTTGTTTTCCACGATCCTCGAACGTTTTTTAGGCGAAACGTCATCGGATAGGTTTTGCGACATTTCACTGTTACTGTTCTCGTCCTCCATGTCATTATTCTCCTCGATTTTAATATCGTGATCTGTCGCTAAATAAAATGTTTTTATACTTTTGATTTTAAAAATATAAGCGCGATAGAAATTATAAATATTTATCGAACGTCTAAAGAAATAAAACTTACTTCGTGAGAAAAAGAAAAGAAGGCGTCTTCTTTAAATTAAAAAAAAAAAAGATTTTGATTGATCGGAAAGTTTACAGCAATTTTCAATAAGTAACAATTAACCGTCAGATATATCACAGTATAAATAGTTCTTATTAAAACTTATTAGAACAGTACGATAAAATAAAAAACTACATATGAAACAGAAAAGAAAAAAAGACAATTTTGTTTACAAAAACCTAATGCTTCTGTCAATAATTTATCCAGGATAGCGTGTATCGTCGTCCGATTCACCGAATTTTCATTATCCTGACTGCTGTCATCCGAACGATCGGTCTCGCCGTCGTTTCGTTTTATGTTCTCCATCAATCTCCACACCTCGATCGATAGATTCGAAGGACGGGATTTCACGGCCGCTTCCGGTCCCAGAGTTCGCACCTGCGCGAAAGGCAGAAAGAGAGAGAGAGAAAAAGAGAGAGAGAAAGAGCACGAAGAAATTTAAAAAAATTAACAACAAAAAAGTGTTTTTCCGCCGCTCCGAGCGGCGAATAAACAATCCGAATGGGGCACCTTTTCGGCAAACGTGTACATCTCCATTCTGGCTTGCGCCTTCATTCTTCGCCATTGCTCCCTGATACGAGTGATATCCCGATCCGTCGAGAATCGGCCGCGAAATGCGCAGTAGATCTGTTGCCAGGCGAAGGACTTCATCGCGGACGCGGCGGCGTCGATCTTCTTGTTCTCGATCGCATTTATGTGATGCTTGATGAGAGCGAACAGGACGCTCTTCTCCTCCGGGATCCAATTCTGCGTCCTCTCTCTCTTCCTCAGCAGCACCGTAGTCGCTTCCGACATTGTGTCCTTTATTATCCCGGTTAGCTTTTGCGCGCGGTTTCGGATCGCCGACACTGACTTCCGTCTAATTTGAAGTTAATCCACGCCGATCGATCTACGGAAAAATACAAATGTATGTCTCGTACACGCGCACTCCGATTCGCCGCTGTTTCGGCGGCCTCGTTTGCTTGTTTAAACGCGGTTTTAGAACAGTCAGCTGTTTAGTTGCTATACCGGCGCGTCACTAATTGTCTACCGAGTGCCGCGAAAATCGTCGTTCGGAAGGTTTGTCGATAAAAGTACTCGATCGAATTCGAACATATCTGCCCGGTGACCTGCGTGTACATAAATTATTTCTGTACCCGATTTACGTTATCTATGCGCTTAGTCATTTTTGTGTAATCTGTTCGCGACTAATGCGAAAACAATGTTCAAAAAAATTAATATTCAAGCTAAGAAAGTTTGTTGGCGATATTTCAATTAATTTTACAATTGTAAAATTTCTTATTTACGAAACAACACGTTGTACTTTTTTATTTATTAATTATATAATTTTGTAAACAATATATATATCTATATATATATATATATGTATATATGTATATCGTATTACGTTTTTTGAACGGAAAATATGTTGACAAACTTTGTGTACGTGAAACGATTTGACCAGACGCGAGCAAAGTGATAATTTGATGTTACCGGACTGTGGGAGAATAAGATCGACTTAAACCCAAACTAAGGAACGACTAAACGCCGGCCATTTTGGCACTGTACTAGCTAGAACGCGCTCAATATTAACAAATCCTCGACTCGCAGCGCGACCAGAGAGGTGAGAGAGAATGAGACGAGAACGAGAGAGGAATACTCGACGGTTCCGCGCAACGCAAACATTGTTTCGTTTCATTTCGCGACCCGTCGTGAAATCATATTGCGCCGATTCCAATATTTCCATCGTTTTATTGCGATCACGGCTGATCCCCACTCTTGAGCGCATGTCTCCGCGCGCGTCTCTTTTCTTTGCTGTTTTCAACTCCTAGTTCTAACAATCGACCAACAAAAAAAAAAAAAAAAAAAAAAAGCAACGTTGTTACATACAAACTTAAAAATATAAAAAGAAATTAGCAAAAGGAATAGAGAAGGAAGCTAATAAAAAATCACTGCATAATTAGTTAAATTAAACTTTTTTTACTATCTTCTCTAACTGCTTCTTCACAGAATCAGTTATTCTTCGTTAGCGACACAGACACATTTAAGAAACAACAGTGTTTCCTCGTTCCTGCCTTTTTGTCGAGAAAAACCAGTAAAAAAAACGTCCACTTAGTCGCGACTGTAATTACTGTTTATAGTTTTTCTCTTCTTGATTTTTTGCACTGCTTTTTTTTTACAGCTGGTTTATGTAACAGATAAATTGGTTGCACACGTGGAGCATTAGGTGCTCGAAAACGGAAGTTTTAACTGATCAAGCGAAAACAAAATCTGCTGACGTGAATAAAATTATATGATAAGTCGAATTTTTTTTGTGACATGATAAATATGCGGTAAATTAACAAAATTTTGAAACTGTGCTAAAAAAACATTAGTGAATAACTAAGATTTTTTTAATTTTCCTTTACAATTATTTTGTAATAAAAATGTATCGATTACCCCCCCCTCTGACTAAATAATTGACTTTAATGCCCTTCTTCTTTTTGTACCGAAATATCCAAAAATGTTCATCACAATTGTTAGAAGCAATAATCCGGTGATATCCAACCAGAAGTTTCCCTCATTATATCCGTACTCCGTTAAAACTTCTGTTCCGTTCAACAAACAAGGCAAACTGTAGTTTACTGGACAATCTGAAAAAAAAAAAAACAAAAAAAACAAAATTGAAATATTGATAAAACGCTCGTAATACAACACGTCGTAATTTCTTACCTATATTCTTTACTTCTGACCAATATACTATCGAAATAGCTTCGTTAGCGTAGTAAAATATCGAGAAATATTTCAAATAGATCAAGTAGTTTGGCAAAGTCCTGTAGAAGTAATTATAAACTCTATCATGGTAAATAATTTACCGTAAAACCATATATATATACAATAATTAATAGATATAATTCAATTAATATAATTATTGTATATATATATATATATACAATAATTATATTAAAAAGATTAAAAAACATGCCCGCCATCAGAAGAAACAGCAGATCGAGCGGTATCATTACAGTGGTCAGAATTTCAATGTCGACGATCCAGCTGGACATTATTAGACCATACGCCGTGCCGCAAACTGCCGCTGTTGTCGTACAGAGACAATATAAGAGAACATCGAGCAGTTGAAATTCCGAATGCAGTATGAAATACATCACGATCGTGAATAAAAGGGCTTTAACTGTTGTTTTGGGTATCTAAGACGGTTTTTTATTTGGTAATAATTTTGTCAGAAAAAAATTGTTTTTACATGATCTGTTTTTTAATTAACTGTTTGTTGTTTTTTTTTTTTTTTTACGTGTGATTTATTATAAATCGCATACCAAGCCGAGAACTACTGCGAGATAATAAGGTCCGGGTGCGTATACGGAATTTTCGCGAAGATAAAGTACAAGTTCACCAGGCAATTCGTAAAGAACAGAATAGACGATCGTAAAGACAATTTCAGAGATCATCATGTACAAAGCGCCTCGAGCGCCTTGTATTCCGTCTTGTGTCGACGTGTCGGTACCAGTAAAATAGATACTAATAAAGATAATAGAAAGCTGCAAGATTATAACCGTTTCAATATCTCAATTTGCGGTTTTAAGTTTGTAGTTTACGTATAATTTGGCTATTATTACAGAACAAGAAAACCATGCGATCCAATTGTCGAAAGCTGTTCTTTTATTTTGCAGAAACATTCTCCAGGACAACCAGTAAAATTGCACGAACCATCCTGACTTCCTGCGATAAAGATAAATTAAAGTAAAAAATAATAATGTTAAAAACTGAAAAACTTCTTTGAAAAATTCTACTGAAGCATACTTTTGAGAAGCGGCATGAAACACCGGAGCGCACTCGACTGCAGGAATTTTTGACAGCAGCGATCGCGAGAACGCTTGACACAACGCTTGTTCGCTGTCGCGATGCGTCGAGTTTCGACGTGACAGAATATTCACGTAATATTCGGACTCGTCGTAGTTTGCAGGGCAGCGATAATTCTGGCTACGCAAACACATCTCATCATTATAGTCGCAACTTCAACGCTTTGCAGAAATGATTTTTACCTTTCGAAAAATTCCGTAGCACGTTCCCGAGTTCCGAAGTATACCGATTTTCCATCGGCCATCAATATCACGTGACTGAATACGCTGTATATTGACATGCCCGGCTGATGAATCGTGCAAAACACTATGGTGTTTCTCGAAGCGATCAGTCTCAACGATTCCGCGACGCATGTCGCGGCAAAAGTGTCCAAACCTGAATTCAATAAGTATATTGCGATACTCAACAGAAATCATAGACGGAAGCGGACAATCTTATTCTCACCTGTGGTCGGCTCGTCTAGAAAGAGTATTTTGGGTTTTGTCACTAATTCCGCGGCCAAGGACAAACGCTTCTTTTCACCACCGGATAACTTAGAAATCATCGTATCGCCGCACTCGTGCAATCCAAGATCGCGCAAAAGTTGTTCTCCAAAGAATTTTTCTCGCGACGCTCTACGACTATTTCCTATTTTCAGGGCACACTAAAGAAACATCACTCTTCACATCAACTTGTAATCTCTATTGCACAATTTTCTTTAAAAAATTGCTAATATCTTATTTTATTAGAAAAATTAAAAAAACAATATTAACTCTGTGACAGAAAAAAATTAAAAAAATCAACAAAAAGACTGATTAAAATAAATTTTAATTACGTATTTCTCTCTTTGGATAATCAAAATGATTCAAGTTTCACACCGTTATACGTCAACACACTTGTTTATATGCAACAAATATTTCCTCTTCATACCGTAAACAACATATATTCCTTCGGCGTGAGCGCAGAAGGCAGAGCGTCAAATTGCGGCATGTAGCTCGATACTTCCATCATCGTTTCTTTAGAAACATTATATCCATTTATTTTCACTGTGCCCGAAGTTAATTTAAGTCTTCTTGCCAAAGCAGCAAGAAACATAGTTTTGCCGGCACCACTGCAAAACAAATATATAGATTTCTCCTTGTAAACTCTCTTATCTCGCGGAATAATGAGAACTACATATAGTACACAGTATAGTACTTGTTTTTGATACCTCGGTCCTAATACAGCGAATATATTACCAGGCTCCGCGTAGCCGGATACTAAAGAAAAAAAACTATATTAAACGGAACGAAATAATATTCAAAGATGAGAAGTGAAATCCTCGTGAAAATTCTCCATCACGAAATAATATTCGTTTGTCCTCGGAGAATCATTTAAAAAAAAACGATTGACATCGTTAATTAAGTTTATACAAAGTTTCTTTGATATTTATAAAACAAATTACCTCCTTTTAGTATGTCAAGCGGTTTTACACATTTTCTACGTGAGAATCTAGACGACAATCTTTTCGAACACTTATCGTCTTCGATCGACACGGTAACGGTCAAGTTCTCCCAACAAAGTTGCAAAAGTTCAGACGTCATTTCACTTTATCTCTCGTTTCTCGCAAGAGAAATTTCTTAACTTAATGCGAAAGTGTGTTTGAAATCTCGCATCGCACTTGACAGATATATAAATGTTCGCTATCGCTCTACATTTTTTTTTTTTTTAACATTTCTTATCTCCGTTATCTACAAAACCGAGGACATATTTATAAGGTAGGATTATAGTAATTAGATCTTACTACTGCCTCGAACTGTAATGGTAACATGTGTCATTACTATCTTCTAAGACAGAATAAATATACAGAAGAAAAGATTGATGATATTAACAAGACACGATAGATGTCTAAAATATATAAGTAATGAGAAGAACATCAATATAACACATAATATTCTGGTGTATAAACAAATACATTTAAATATATTTTTTGTACTTACATACATGTATATCGTTGCGTCTATACAAAAGAAGAGTCAAAACGTGGGCAAACGTTGTATTGCTATTATTATTGTTAAATAATAGGGTGATAATATCGGTTATTCATAATTCTCTCTCTTCGCATACGCATTATTCAAAATAACATCCAATATATCATATCTACAATGTTCTCTGTGTTATAGCAATACGCTTTAGAAATCCGCATCATATATGTATATACCTAAGTATAAAAGTGCAAATATGCCAACATCGCTCGAAAAATGAGAAAGGTCATTGTAATGTTAAAATCTAAGTTATTTACAGTAATGCATACATACTCGCAACATACTTACTTAAAACGCATGTCTCTACATATGTAAACCCTATATCAAGAACGTTCTTACAAAGTTTTGACATCGCGAAGCAAACTATCGTTCTTGAAATATTCTCGTTCTTCTTTTTTTGTCCGCTGCTACAGTTTTATTTCGTGAACGTATCAATCCAAACGTTGTTAATATACCATCAATGTAATCTGTCTTAAAAAGCCTGTGATGTACGATGCTTTTCTTCATACTAGATTCTCACTGACGCTCACAGCGTGAGTGAAGCATCGCGAGAATGAATTTCAAATCACGACTGATGAATTCTAATGTAATCTGGCACGAAAAAAAGCCTCGCGTGCTGCAGATTTGAACACGCATTAATATAAAACGATCATTGGACGCAACAATCAGCTACCTCGAGTAATTAGCTGCAATTGTGCGAACAAAGGCACAATGTTGTCGACAACATAATTTAATCAGTGAAGTAAACATGCATGCACGATTAATGGAACAGGTAGAAAGTGTTACTGCCAACATGATGTGAATAAGAAAACACTTAAAATAAAAAAATAAAAAAAAAACTACTTAACCACTACCTAACGTATTTTTATCAGATTGCGACATATCAAGTTGAATTATCCAAGTAATCTCATAAATATTACGATTTACATAACTACAACACGGTAACATTCTTATTTGCTAGTGACAAAAAAACGATCTTTATTTGTAAAATCGTTTTTATTTGTAAGTCATTGATTTCGGGCGAAGAAATGTAAGTAGTTTTTTATATGTTACAATAAAAGCTTAATACATTAATTTCATACGTTAATTTTTAATTTGCGGAAGCACTACCAAGAACTTTTATTTTCTATTTATTTTACGCTTTTACTACAACATATATAAATCTACTCGTGTTAGTTCAAAATACTTCCATATCTGTAATAAAATGCAAAAGTGAAACAAAAGTGTTTGTCTCTTGTACAAGACAAAAGTTTAAATACTTCAAGAGGAATAAAAAAAGCTTCTCGCGTTCGCACGACTTAGCGTTCGATACTTTCATCATACTCTATAGTGTTCATTTAGATCAATATAAATGTATAAATATATTCTATGGATTATATCACGTTAATGGAAGGCAAAACCGACAAAAGATCGTTTCACGGTTATGATCTATATATCGCGTTGCACAATCGGTGTATATCAGTTTTATTAAGAAGTAATGACGGCGGTAACTTTCAAAGTCATGTTCATTATGCATCTCAAGCATCGTGTGCTTATTATAGAAATATATTTAAAAACGCTATTATATCTCTCCTTATAAATCATAGCTCCTTATGCTGTATATATATACAAAGCTACTTAAAAAGTTGTTTGTTCGGAGAGAAACACCAAGACAAATCGTACAGGCAGGTTCAAATAACTTCCGAAGAAATATCAACGAACATCATTCTCGCACTCGAGAACAAACAGACGCTTCATATTGCGAAAAAAACGGCAAGATGTAACGCATCACTGTATTCATGACATCCATGAAAATGCGTTGACATTGAACGGACAACTGCGACCGTAGGTTCAATCTCAAGTTCGACAAATTGCCTTTTCGTCAGCAGCCGCAGGATTTTTTGGAGCTTGTTGGTGACTGATTCAACACGAATCGTTCATTATCCGCTTGGTCTTGAGCGTCGTTGCCTCTTATAAGCTGATCGTTCTGAAGTATCTGAAACAAATAATTTATAATTATTTATGTATTTTTTTTAATATTACTATTATAACGCCCAAAAGACAATATCTATACTGAGATATCGTGCGAACGATAATCTCTTTCTATCAAAAATTTGACATGCAGATGTCAACAATGCTGATTAGATTTTATAATATATGTATACGATTAATTAATCATGTATCACATAAGTCGATCATCTCCTCATCTTTGACGCAACAGACGTCGACGATTAATTCGTCGAACGTCATGCACAAGCAACAGACGTAGGCAATTGCATAATTTTGAATTGTTTGCGAGATAGAAAGAAAGATGAAGCTGAAATAAAAAAATAGCAAATGAATAATCTCTTACTTTGCTAACGAGAAATTTGGCTGCCTCCTCGATGTTGATATTCTCTTTCGCTGAGGTTTCGTACCAGCCGGCAAAATTCTTTTCTTTGCAATATTCGTCCATCTTGGCGGGCGAATTGACAAGACCTTCTTTCTGCTGGTCGCATTTATTCGCCAGCAACACGCACGGTATCGGCGATCCGTCAGGAAGTTGCACTTTTGAATCGAGGTCTTGTTTCCATTTCACTACCGCGTCCAACGTCGCGCTTCTCGTCACGTCGAATACTATGAAGGCACCAACGGCTTCCTTGTAATAAACTCTGGTCATGTTTCCAAATCTTTCTTGACCTGTGTGATAAACAAGTCAAGTCGTTGCGCAAATTGATTGAAGAGTGCAGCAAAGATATTAGATATTAATATTATTACACACAAAGTTCTACGAGTCGAGATGTTATTTTAAACGAATATTAAATTTAATTTCCGAGACACTTGAGATATCTGAAGTATGTTTCGTCAGAGTAAACAGGGGAAAGTGTGACGCAAGTAGAATATTAAAATGGTTAATCAGTCATGTCACGAGTATGTTGTGTTCGTTTTATTATTATGAATCCAGAGAAAATGTAAATTACGACTGACCTGCGATATCCCATAGCTGCAGTCTGATGATAGTTTGTGGATCCCAGTTTAGAACTTTGAGCGCGAAGTCGACGCCAATCGTTGCGCGATAATGTTGCGAGAAGAATTGGTGAACGTATCGCTTGATGATAGATGTTTTTCCCGCTCCCAGCTCGCCGATCACTAGTATTTTGTACAAATGCTCCCGTTTCTCTACCGCGGGACTCGATGCATTATTCGACGACTGAAACATAAAAAAAAAAAAAAAAGAAATCCATTAATAAATATCTTTTTGTGTTCTCTCCCAAAGATTTTCCTTAGATATATATATATATATTTAGAATTACGTTCATAATGACGCACTCACATCGTCCGTTCTTTTTCAATCTCATAAGATAACAGAGAATTAACTCGATACAAAGATTTCTAATAAATACATTTTATTAATCATAAAAAAAATACACATAAATTATTAGTCACTGATTAAATAATTCGGTGATGATTATCAAGATAGATGCGTTTATAGATTGATTTTATGTGCAAACACTTGCGAGATAAACGAACCCTCTGCCACTTCCACTCTTTCGGTTGTACCTTCCACTTTCCGAAATCGAGCGCCTCTAAATTTCGCCAGATGTTCAATTCCACGTCCATATCTAATTTCGACGAGCGATCGACATACAAGTAATTCAATTCGATCTTTGCGCGTTTCTCAAACGATCTCGATGGTGCAGCTCGCGCTAGCGAAATGAACAAGTGACTCACGTGTAGCAGAGGGTTATCCTCGAGCGCAAATGTGGGGGGATCGCACAAGTGAACTATAAATATACAATAATAAGTCTTTTGCATCTCAATGTGTTATTATCAAACAACCTGAATAGAAGAATATAACCGCGATCGGTCGGAGGGAAGAAGCTCTCAATGTTTCTGACGATATTTTAATCGTCAAACCTTTGAAAATAAACTCTGTTCTTCAATTAATTTATTTGATTTCGATCACCTGCGATCGGTTATGCGTTAGCACACATTTGTTTTTCTTCTCTCAATAGGTGCGGCATGTGATAGGGAACCACGTAACTTTAGACGCACAAAGATATTATATACATACATATATATATATATAAACGAGAGGCAAAAACGAATGCGCGTATCAGTATCGGGGACATACCGCAGGTATGGCATGTACCTAACGTCATAGAATTAAAAACCTCCTCCAAACGCATTCCTCTCTGGTCTAACACCAATAAGAATTTTAACAGATCTATAGGAAAGTCGATTTATGAATGGAGACACAGACACGTAGTCAAATATTATCGCTGTTCTTTTTCTTTTTTTCAGAGAGTCTTCAAATTGAGATCTCAAGATTGACTTTTTAAAATTTGATTTTCGATTTTAATTAACATTGATTATACAGAAGTCCGCGGTGACTTTAAATTGACATCGCGAACACGTCAATACGCAGCGTGGACTATCGTGTTTCCAGCGCGATATCAAGCTGTATATTTTTTTTTTTTTTTGTTGAGAGATTCGCAATTCGATATTGCTGTTCAATGCCGTAAAACGTGTAGCGTTAGTGGACGACAACTCGATCAGCGCGACGTCTTCATTCCAATGAGTCTCACCTTGTCACCCTGATCTCCCACGATAGGCGCCATGGCGGCGTGAAATCTCGAGTAATTGTAGCTTTCTGTGAGATCTTCGTCGATTCCTCCCAGGTAACCCAACACCTTCGTCGATTCCTCGTCGAAGGTGCCTTCGATGGTGGAAAACGTATCGAAGTTTCTCACGCTGATCTGTCGCGCTCGTTTCTTTTTCTCCTTTTCCCGCCGTTCGGGAAAGTGTTCTGAGGTTTCGTTGTCGGCAGTGCTCAATGCTTGTGTTCTGCTATCGTCTACGTTAATCACCGTATCGAGCGTATCGTCCGTTTGCTTTTCGCTGGACGAGGTGTCGAAGTAGCGTCGCTGAAAGATCGCTCGTTTCTCCTCCAACAACGACAACTTGCGACGAACTTCAACCGGCGACGATCTCGACCCCACGAGGGAATCAGAGCTGGACTTGGTCTTCAATTTGTCTCGCTTGACCACAATGTCGTCCACGAGCCTCATCTCGCTGCGTTCCGGCCATTTCGACAGCGCGTACGGCAACGTCGAGCTGCATGGCGCGAGCTCCGAACGCGATACGCTGGCCGGCTTTTCTTGCTGCTCAATGTCTGCGCAAGCGAGAAATTTCGAATACACGGTGGTCGATCGCAATTTCTCGAGCAATTTAGTGGAAAAAATGTTACGACGCCGCTACACAATACTTTGCAAATAATGAGCAGAGCGGATTATTGGAGCGAGTGAGGTGAGGACTGCGAAAAAAGATGATAGATCTCCGCACAAGCAACGACGAATAAATAGATGTCTACAAAAGCAATAAGAGGCCGGAATAAGAATTAAAAACAAAATATAAATAAATAAAATCTCCGAGAAATAAGCGTACATCAGCGTTTAATTTAAAGCATCAAAGCGAGAAAGACGAAACCAAATGTTGCAAAAACTTTCGTCTTTTTAAGTTTGCAAATTCTATCTAGAATTCCGTTCCGTATAGCATCCAACGCTCACCCTGCTCGACGGATGCCGTAAAGCTCTTGATAGTCAACGACGGCGATTTGCGCTGCACTACGGTAACAGTCTTTGCCGGTTTCTCGAGTAGCTTTTCTGTTTTCGCAAGCTCCCCCTTAGTTTCCTTTTCCCTCTCCAGGCCGTCGTTATCCTGCCCCTTCTTCACGCCAGTTTTAGTGTTCGAACTGTACGAATGAATGGGCGATTCTTGCGAGGATTGACTCTGCGAGCGGCTGCTGTCGCCACCTTCCGGTGTGTGACGTGTTTCCTGTTGTTGTTGTTGTTGTTGTTGTTGTTGTTGTTGTTGTTGTTGCTGCTGTTGCTGTTCCGACGACAGACGGAATTTGTTTAAGCTCAATTTGCGCACCAATGAATGCGACTTCTTTTTCTTCTTCTTCAAAGCCGCGGCCGAAGGCGCGTCGGAGAACGATTTAGCCTCCGAAATCGATTTGGCCTCCTTCTCGTGAACAAGTGACTGCTGACGAGATATCTCTGAAGAGAAGAGGACGGGCAAGTCAAGAAAAATAATTCGGCTTTCAGAGAAGTTATTTCCGAAATCAAAGATAATGTTTTGGCTTTAAAATTAAAAACGTGTCAAAAAGAAACGATCTGAGTTCGAAAAAAATAAATTCTGAAAAAAATAACCGATTCGCGATAAATGCAATTCGCTTATTTTTTCTTGTCGCGTATTTCTCGTCTGTGTACAATCTCACGTAACGTGTCACGCTCAAGGGGGTTAACCTGTGTCATCCTCTATCTGTCTCTTCGGAGTTTTGTCATCGTGTTCCGCGTCCGCCTCGCCGCTGATCTCGCGCGTTTTCTTCCTAATCTTGAACAAACTGCCTTCGCGGAAGCTGCTCTTGAACGCGCCGAATTTACCTCGCTTCCGATCGTCCGTGTTCGCGCTGGACGAGAGGATAGCGACGCCGCCGCTGCCGCTGGTCAGGGTGTCGAGACTGGAGCTGCTATCACCCACGGTTACGTACTCGCCGGAAGTGCTGGCCGTGGAAGGTTTCTGCTTCTCATCTTCCGACGAGGAGCGCGCGATTATCGTGTCGGGCGAGCTGCCGTCCTCGTTCTCGTTGCGATCCATAATGGAGCGTCGAAACGGGAAAATAATAGAACACGGGAAAGAGACTCGCGTTGCGTTGCACGAAACGTGAACGAAGGGACGGAAAGGTGGTTAAGAAAGGGACGACGAGATGAAGGATTTGATTTTGTTTTGCACGTACGAACGTTTCTCTTGTCTCTTCACTTAGCTTTCAGAACGCTGCTTGGCTTCTCGCAGCCGCTTGGAGAAACCTTAGGACAGAGCTCGCACCGCGGTCGATTGACAAAGTAATAATCCGACTCGCCTCTTTCCCTCTTCTCTTCTGTGTACGCGTGCAGAACGATAATATGAGCTTGTAAAATAAAGAACTAGAGAGAAAGAATGATATGCGCGGTGACAAAGAAGAGGAGAAAATGTAGAGAATTTTTTAGTTAAAGTAACTTGAAGAGAAATTGCAATTTTTATATATGTATGTTATGTATCACGATTATTTTATACAGTTTACTGAACACTTGTATTTGTAGTTTTTTTTTTTGAGATTCACAGAATCCAATACTGTTGCACTGAATTATCAAGCGTAAAAAAAAAAAAAGATTTCGCACTATAAGTAAACTATAAATTAGAGAAAATGTTTAGACGCCGATCGATCGTAAATCATCTGTATGTTTACAACAGATGACAATAAAACAAGATTTAGAGCACAAATAGAAAGCTAGAACTATATTAGATGACCGAAGGAACTGCAAGTCCAACGGGGTCTTGAGCCGCACTAATGTTGATATAAAAATACGAGGGCTAAAGGGGGTGGGGCATGCAAGTATTCCCCACCATATGAGCAATATGCATACATTGCTCTCTCTCTCTCTCTCTCTCTCTCTCACCTTCTTTTTAGTAAATAAAGTGGTGTATGTGCGCAATCTGTACGCGAGCCATCAGGCGTGTACCTTTGTATCCGTCTTTAAATGTATGCAGACGCACATACACGCGTTTATTTGTATATCATAACAATATCATTGCCGCGCAGATTTATATACGAATTCTGTTCCGTGTGCGTGTGTGTGTGTGTGTGTGTGTGGCTAACCACAAGTTCTCACTCGTTTTAGGTGTCGAGTCTACGTGCTACACCGCTACGTACGCACGACATTACGTAAAATTCACTGCACGATAATGCAAAGATAAGAGCGAATAATGCGAATGTAAGCAAATTATTTGAAATTCTCATACGAAATAGCGCTTGCAAGTTTCATCATCCGACTTATTTTCTACAAATAAATTTATATTATTGATCGAATATTTCAACAAAATTCATTGTTTTCGATGACAATTATTCGACTGTGTCGCGCACACAAAATAATCGCAGACAATTCAGCGCTTTGATTCTTGATTCTTATATCGGACAGATTAGAAAAGCGTTTCTTCCTTTCTTGATTTCAAATTTTAATGAGGCCATTGTGCATCGCGCGGATGATTATAAACTGTGTCTTGCAGGCGCGCATTTGATTCTCTAATTAAAACCGCCGTGTCCTTGTTAGTCTAATAATTAATTAACCAACTGCGATGGATCAGCAATGCGGTAATACGGTTCTAATACGGCGAAGATTAGAGAGAATTATTTCTCCAATTCGTAATCTTAATTGGTCGTGCGCGATTACGCGTTGTCCGCTTTGTGCGCACGTTTTACGTCATATGTTGGAATATATATATCTCCGCATGATGTAAAACATAATGTAATATTATTAGATAATAATGTATTGTAATCGCTAATTATTGTATAATAATTACATAGATAATTATTGTATAATGATAATATTGACGTTATAACATTATTAAAATTAAAGTAATTATTCGAGCATAATACATGATAATATTGAATGAATATTTCGATACGAATCAAATAAACAATCAAACAACTCAACTAATTTATTTTATATATTTTAATAGATATATTTATATCAGACTATATAATGTAAAAATACACATCTAAAAAGTAATATATTTTTGTCAAGCAATTTGCGTTTCGCATCTCGGCGCGCGAGATTGAACGAAAATAATAAATTTCGATCCGCATCTCTTTGTGTCTGCAATTAAAACGTTAAGGATATATCGTTCGGCGGTTAATGTGCGTGAAATGAGTCAACGTGCGTTTAATAATGACTCTTGAACAATCGCAAGACGAAAATCATCGAGCGTGATTCCTAGATCGATGATCATCGTATCCTACTTGTGTACAAGTCATTACGCTACATATGTACTACATCACGCACAATGAAAGTTTTTTTTTTTTCTCACAGAGTGCGTGTATCGCAAAGAGATACGGACACACGCGTTGCCGCATTCAGTAAAATCCACCAGCATATAGAATGACGTGCAAAGAAAAGAAGAAGAGAGTTGTGTAGATACGAACAACGTGTGTTGCGCGTTACATCCAACAATCTATCTCTGCGGATATTCAGAATATCCTCGTATTCGCGCACTTTCGGTTATACAAAAATATACATAGACAGCAAGGCAATCTTTCAATTGGAGAAGAGTAATAATGTGCGCAACATACGATTGTATGAATCGTCCATACGTATAGAAAACATGAAATATAAAAAAAAATGTAAAAAATTTAAAATAAAATATGAGAGAGTTCTCATGTTTTAGAAAAAAAAAAAAAAAAAAAAAAACTAATTTTTACTAGAGACATTGATTTGAAATTGTCGGGTGGGTCTCTGGGAGACCCAGTCTGTCCGCGAAAGATTAAAATATATACAATACAATTCTAAAACTTAAAATCCTCGTTGTAGTATTCGTGACATGTGCATGAAAGATATATAATACGGAAAGAAGTTTCTATTTCCCAAGTGACGCAACACGACGTATGTTACATCGACTGAGTAAGATCGACGTTCCGGTAGTTAGTGACGAATTATACATCTAATCTAATTGTAACGACCTACTATCGAGGCAAGATCTTCTTGCTGCGATAATATAGCATTTTATCTGAATAACCAGAGAAAGTATCTCCCAAACAATTGCAATTCAGTTCTTTCCTGCTTCGCGCAAAGGAAAAATGTATCCGTTTCGCGGGGGCAACGTTTTCGTGAGAAACTGCATTTCACACACGACGCGCGCATAACCGGTGCAATCGATAGTACACGTAAAAATAATTTATTTCACGTACAGACCGAAATTTGCGATGTAAGTACATGCGTATGAGCGAACGTGCACTCACCCTTCTCGCGACTCTGACCGCTTCCTGTTTGCAATTTTCGCTGAAATTCATGTTAAGATCGAGGTACAGGTGATTATTGTTCAAGAGAAGCGCGGGTGGTTCCATCGGTGGCGGATTCGCCTCTTTCTTGTGCCTCAAGCGTCTCTCCGTTCTCTCTTGCCTCGTGCGCAACACAAGCACTACGTTTCGGTCCAGCATTTTTGTATATATATATATATATATATATATTTATATACAATTATGTTAAAATATCCTCTTATCGAGAATTCGGCGTGTTTAATTTTCTTTCGTCAATTAAATTCTCTTACTACTAATCAAATTTGTGGCACTGCACTACGAAACGAGTCGCGTGTTTATTGTGAGACCAAAAAAAGTCTACGACAGAAGCGATGTACAAATATAGAATATCTCTACGAAAAGAATGTTCCTTATATACCGTCCCGACACATGTATAATATATTGATTCATACTCTACTCCGAGAGATAACACTGTGATCTTTCCTCGATGTTGTGTACTTCGTTTTTGTTTTTTTTTTTTTCCGCGTTCGAGATTTTCTCGAATTTTCGAGACGATCGAACGCGTGAAGAATCGGAGGAGAGAATTTCGTGAACTGGCCGTAAGGGTACGATAGTAACGAACAGTGTGCGCCGCACGAGAGCAAAGTCCCAGCATTTATTGGTTCGGATTAGCGCGGAACGTTATCGTCTACCATGTTATCGGAGAACGAGCGAGTTACAAAAAATACTAGGCGCCTCGAAGGCACAATCGAGGTTTTCGAGACGTGCGTGCGAAGCGACACGAAGAGAGGAGCAGAACGAGGAAGAAGGCGTCTCTACCGAGATGACGAATGGGAAGCTGTGCACGCGGCTGGACCATGGTCACTCGTGAAGTGGTCACTGACCTTTCGAAAAACCGAAAAAAGTCAATAGTCTCTATTTCCGGTAATTTCCGGAAAGAGATGTACATTATTATCGCGACATTTGCGCATTTCATCTCATGCGCGTATCTCTCTCTCTCTCTCTTACATTTTATTTTCTACAGAAACATTTTATTTTATATAAATGTTTAATAAAGAATATCTATTTAATTTATTGCGGCTGCAAAGAGAGAAAGAGTTAGACGAAAATGCTGCATTCCTACGTGGATTGACCAAACCTTAAGATGAGAGGGTCCATCAATAAAAGGATTTAATATAGGTATATATATATATATAAAAGAAAAGAGTAAAAATATCGTTATCACTAGCGTTATCACTGGCGCCGGCTAGTTTATCACAGATTAAACCGAGTTTCGCCACTGTACCGAGAACGTCAAAATTGCGTCAATTGAATTGTGTTTTCGCCGTAACTTCTCGCTCGGGAGAAGGGAGGCGCAAGAAGGGGTGATTGTGCGGTAAGAATAACGTCAATGTAGTTAAACCTGTTTACATCCAACGGATCCGGGTGCACATGTTCCCGCGGTTTTATATCATCGGTATTTTTTTTTATTAAACCCTTGTAATCGAGTTACATCGATCTTGTGACACGATTACGCGCGTGTGTGTTGAGAGATACGTCGTCCTTCGGCAAAGTCCTTTTCTCGTGACGACGTTTGCGTTTAGAAAGAGAAATACAATACATAACCGCAAGATGTATAAAGCAAAGTTGCGGATGTGACACGCAACTCGAACATGATGTTTATTGTGTCGCATTTTAGATCAACGGCAATGCGTATTTTATGTATTGAATCGGAGCGCGAATTAATTTACAATCGATTCAGATGTGATTATCGCTAATTATGGACGAACCAGTGAGATGAACCAGTTCGATACGAGGGCATAATAAACAAACGTGGAACACATGCGCCGGAAAGACGTAGCGAAACGATGTCAAGCGATATATATGTTCAATAATAACTGGAAAGTGCGTTACATTACGTCAGTCGGAATTAGAGGCAATAATCATCTCCGTTCCGTTTGGACAGTTACAAATGACTGTAAGGTGATAACCGCGGATGTGTGAAAACGAGAGATAAACGTTATACAATATTTCATAAATCCTCCTGACTGACGCCAAGTGACGTATTAATACGTATTAATTATCACACGATAATTTAATTTTCCCGATACAATAAAAATAAAAGAGAAATAAAATTGTAATTTATTTGCTTAAAAACGTCTAATCGATTTAATTCATTCAACAATTTGTTGAAGGAACGAAGTAGTTTGTGAAAGAAACTCGATTGATAACAAGTGCTCATTCGAGATGAGTTTGTGGAACGTGCCTGGCGACACGATGTTAAAGAATTGAATCAGTACTTGATGAAATTCACTTACTTTTTCATCATTTTTTTTTTTTCATTACTGACAAGCGGATATAGACGCAACAAAAATAGCCGAAAAGGCAAATCACGTCCACGTGATGCAATCGAAACATGATATGTAACAATATTCTGCATCGTAATTTTATTATTGGTACAGCTCACGTCTACTTATGTGAAACTTTATACAAGCTCTGCATTGCTTCGAGTTTATTTTCTTAATGCAAAAAACCGTTGTATGAGCTTAATATAAATTTAAATATATAATAAATATATAAAAATGAGAGGCACCTAGAAAGTTAGAATTTTAACACGTGTGTGTTGTAACACGTGGATTTTTACGTTTGATTTATAGAACGTAGTACGTAGATAAATTTTTATCAAATTAAAAAATAATACGTAGACTCGACACTTCACGCTATATAATTCCGATATATTTCTGGTTACAGACCAGATTTATCTGGTGCAGAAGTTTCATCTCACCATGTTAATTTTGACAGTATCATCGTGACCTTTTCTCGTTGTTTGACGCGCGCGTATCAAACCAAGTTTACAAGATAAAAATCGTCGCCGTACATTCGACTCGGTTAATTGCTCGATAAAACGTCGGTTTTTAGAAAAATATTCGATAATACACATACACACACAGCAAAATAGTACGATTCGAATTAAAAGATTGATGTAATTACGTGAAAGATACAGTCAAAAAATTAAGAATCATCCAGAAAAACGGTAATCAGAAAGCCATTAATCTCTGTTGCTATTAAAAATAATCAATTTTATAAACAACTTTTTGCTTCGATAAAAGAAAGGAAAACTGTACAAAGTATTCAATTACATATGTTGTATTCAATTACATTTACATTTCCAGGAACAACTGCGTGAGTTGGCACAAATGTGCTTGTTTGCTGTGGATTATCAATGGGGCATTACAAGCAATTTTGTTTTCCCAAGGAACGGCATATTTATCAGTTCACGAACGATGGTGCAATAAAAATAAGTCAAAAATAAGTCTAACCTAAGAGGAGTGAATGAGAGACAAATAGTTGCTACTAGGAATTAAACAGACTTTATTAAAAAATACCAATGAAATTACCGCATTCTACTTGAAGAGTGAAAATTAAAAATTGAAAAAATTAATTATTTAATTTCAAATTAATTATTTAATTTTGTCATTACATGTGATGTGTATTAAATAAAATAAAACTCTGTTCGTTTCAAAGAAAATTACTTGGCAGAGTTACTTGGCAGATTATTCAGCTACGTGAAAAACATCAAATCCGTGTACATACATCAACCGAATAAAACTAATATAAGAGCTAGCTATCATACGTAGTAATTGTATCGAAATCGCGATTTCGTCTCTTTTTATTAAAAAAAAAAAAAATGATAAGCAACCTTTCGTAATAAAGATGCCAAGATTACGCGCGAATCGCGAGGTCATAAGACACGCTACATGACAATACGCAAACAATAAACGGATAAACAACTGTGTCGACGATATAGATTTGTCAATTATTATTTTATCAACAGATATGCCAACGATTCACTTTAAAGAGCGATTACATACTACGTTTTATTATTTGAAGATAGAGCACAAAATATATTTCTGTATTATCAGTAGCAAACAAGTTTTTCACAATACGAATATCGAAAAAAATAATTCAGTTATTCCTACATCCGTTTTCTACAAGAGAGAACCGAACGCGGATCGATGCTGAAGACTTCATCGAAGACGCTCTCTAGAGAGAGGGAGCAGCGTGCGGGGCTTATCTTGCATTTTACATACGCAGTTTTACGACCAACCCCCGCATGTCGCAGAGATGCGGTCACGTTCGACCAATACGCGAAGCGGTTTATTTGTCTCACCAGCTTCTCACCGAACGTTTTACAAAGTGACGAAGTGCAGCAATGCAAACACTCTTTTGAGATAAAAAATAATAAATTTTCTATATAAAATATAACATGTAACGAAAATCTGCGATTTTCCAAATTATAATTTTTTTGTCAATCGTCATTTTTAATACCATTGCACATATCAGAACGATCAGAACAAAGTTTTTGCTAACGCGAATAAACGTTTTTGACGCGCGACGATCGAAGAACAATTGCGCGATGCAGATCGCATTTTTAAACGAATATATACTCCGATCGAGGACGCGTACATACGCGTCTCTTCTGCGTGGAAATAAACCACAAATCCGATCCAATGTAGGTCGTATCGTGAAACGAAACTCGATCGTGTCCGCAGTCGCAGAAGCTTAATCCGAGGATCGCGCGGAAAAAAGCACGCGGGCCGATAGGATAACGAAAGAGTGACTCTATAGATCGAGTCTATAGGTGTCCGAGACTGCGGTTACGTTACTTACTCGCTGTGGCAGTTTGGTCGAATAGGAAAACATTTACCGATTATTCCGACGCTCTTTGCAAGAGGTGAGATAACATTGACCTAAATTGTACACTAACTAACACTCATCATTTCTAATTGCTTGTATTTTAAATAAGAGGGAGTGTAAGGCCGATAAATAACCCAAGAGCGTTGTTGACATTTATAACATACATGTGATTCAAAATACTTCGTTACTCGATTATGTAAACGTTTAGTTACGATTTTTCTTTTAGTCTCTTGCGACCGTGTTTAAGTTGTTATCGCTTATATCCGTTAATTTTCTACATATTCTAATAACTTATTAAAATATTACATTCATCACCGAGAAAGAGACTCGAGAAACGAGAGAGTCAAAACGTTCGATATCGAGTAACGATTTATTCTCAAATGTAATAAACATCAACATACCCTTGACTCGTATTTTGGCTTTTCGTGTACAAACCAATAAGCTTCTCTCTCTCTCTCTCTCTCTATCACACATTTATAATTATTCACACACGTTCTTACAACCATCAGCTCGGTTTTTTCTTTTACATTTTGTGCATTTCTCGAATGCTACTAATTTACGAATTGTTCTTTACAAATTATTCGCAGAAATAATATTCGTCGCATTTTTCCGAAGTAAAGTCTGTAGAAGCTGTCGTGCTCGTTTTCTTTTATTTTTTTTTTTTTCACGCGGGTCAACAAGATTTTGTACTTAACACCAGAAAGAGTTAGTGCTTCTCCTCGCGGTGTGTAGATTAGATAAATCGAACTTCTCTACGGAGATTATCGGAGCAATGCACATTGCCGCGATAAATTTTCCCGTCCGATAATCACGGCCAGAAGCAAGTAAGTATCTCTCCACCCGTGCTTCACGAAGAGGCAGATGACTAAAACACACGTTGATCGGAGAGATAATATGTTATTCCTATCGATAACAATGACGTACTGTTTAATCGTCGTGATAGTATATCGTGAACTTTATCATTCCTATGCACTCGGGAAAAAAAAAATCCCGAAGGTAGAATGGACTTGCTGACGGAGTAGCACGTTGTGTGATATTAAAAGATAAAGCGAGATCGCGCAAGGTTTTCTTTTCTCCGCTGAGTCTCAACGTAGATTAGGATCGGGGGTTTTTTTGTTTTACACAACGATACAAATCGAGATAACTCTCTTCTTCATAAAATTTCCATCAGGAATACAGTCCGATCACACTCTCGCGATCTTTTTCATCAATGATCTTTTTTTCTTTTCAATCTAATCAAAAAAAAAAAAAAAAAAAGCGCGAAAGAGACTTGTTTAGTTCCAAATCCGTATGATTGGAAAAAAATTAGGCGCGATATTCGCGCGTCTTCACCTTCCAATAATCGAAACCGTAATAGCTCAAAGGTCGTTTTAACACGCACGCATCACGAATATTCGATATTAACGTGCAAACACGCGAACGATATAATAATTTTGCACGAAATGCGCGCATGTCGCGCGCAAAGAATCGCGCGAATGAAATAATAAATTGTCGCACATAAAAAAAAAAAAAAAAATAAAAGGCTGAGAAAAATTCCGATTCAAACGTCATCGCGCGTCATCGGGGGGGATCATGTTTTTTCACGCGCGATGTGAACGTGCAAGTACGCTCGATCCGGAAACCGGTCGATCTTTCAAAATCAGCGCGCCAAGGCGGCACGAGACGCGCCGGCACGTATAACGCGCGCGTCTTGTTTTGCCGGTGCGAAAATCGAAAAGAAAATCAACTGTCTTAGGTCGACACTCACCATTTGACGGGCAGGACGATTCTGTCGGATACCCCGGTACTCCTGCAGCTGAACGGACTCGTATCGTCGCTTCTTTTTCAGATGCGAATGGGACCGTCTTACGACCGATATTATCACAGTTGGGCCCATCCGGCCATCTTGCCGTATATCAAAACGTATACTAGAGTTGCGCGCTGACGTGCTTTTGCCGCTGCCTCCACCGAGTATATATCGCGCGCGATTGCGTAACACAGCCTGTTCTTTTCGCATTCACGGCCGTTCTTACTCCCTCTCTTTCGCTCTTTCTCTCTCCACCCTTGCCCGCTTATCTCACAAGTCGCGTCGTCTCCCGTCGTCGCTTTTTCGCCGCACGCGAACGCCGCAGAAGACTTATCGATCGGTACGAGATCGGATTATATACAGAGTTTCCGTTGTGTTCGCGGGTGACGCTACCGCACGGTAGCGCGATAAAACGCGCGATGATCCGTCCCGAAGTTGCCGTAAATGCGCGGCGGGCGACCAATCAGAAAATTCGAATTCGATTTGAATTATTTCAACAAGCAAGATTCCGATGTTGCGAGTACGCACGTCGGGATCGCGCACTGTCGCGATGCGCAATTCAACAATTTACGGCCGTGTGTGAGTAAAAGTTAATCAAGATTTTTATGAAGAAACTTAATTGCTCGAAAAATACGACGTTTGTAATAAAATTTCGACATTTTTTCGATCGGTCACGCGCGGCCACAGTTCTCCGATTGCGTGGACTCGCTGCGGAAGACGAACTTTCGGTCAAGTAAGTAACACTCTATACATATTTTAACCGAAACTTCGGGGGAGGAGAAGACCGTGCAGCGCATCGGTTTAAATATTTACGTAAGATATCGAACAGTAGTTTGTTGTACTGCTTCGCGCGTTTATCGGTAACCGGGATGATGTAATTCGTTTTCTAAAGTTTTTTTGAATTTGTACACACACGTGATGTTGTGAACGACGTCAAAGTACGTACAAAACTGATAAAAAAATCTTGCGTAAACAAATCTAACAATTTTTATACTTATTCTGATTTAATATATTTAATTGGTATAAAACAACATAATATATACATGTGGTAAAAAGATATCTTCTATTGACATATTATTTACACAATGTATAATATATATATGTATAATGATATTTACAGTCATCGTTCACAACAATGTAAGAATAATTAACAAAAGTTAGTTAACTGCCGCTGCCGAACCAGTCCGATCCCATCGCGCCGAAAAACGCGGCCGCTCCGGATTTTATTGTTGCACTAGTGGAATCAGTTTTCGTATTCTCTTTCGCTGTCGCTTTCTTGCGCTACAAAACAAAATATATATTTCAAACGAAAGGGATATGATTATTATTATTATATAAATTTTCGTATTTTTGCACTCAAACGTGTTAATATGTCACATATTGCGTTTTATTTCAAAGATTTTCTAACAACAAGTTTCAGCCGAGAATGTATATTTTAATTTTGATATATCACAATTTTTTTTATTAAGGTATTTGTTTACACTTAAAAAAATAGTGTTACGATCAGCAGCAATAACCAACAAACGTAGAAATTACACAGCCACATTGATACAAAATTGATTAGTCGCGTTAATACGAAGTCACGCCGTGCAAGATCGCTTACCGAAGTTTTTTAAGCTTTCGTCATATCTTTATCTCATTTTCATAAAGGGCACAATCTGAGAGTAAGTGCACAGATATATTTAAAAAAATGAGTAAAATTACTTATTTCTCAATACCGTTGATAAATATTAAAATAAAAGAGTTGTTCCTGCATACCTGTGTTTTGTCTGGTATCGGCACTGACAAAATCGGTAAAGTTCTCGTAGGAGCGGTCACAGTTAAGGGTGGGAACCACGGTGCACCCGTGCAGACCGCGAGCACAGCCGGAGGCTCGGTTTTCGCACTGTCGTTGCTCGCGTGTTCGTTGCGCGCGCCCAAAATCGAATGCAGCTGTTCCAAGTGAGGTATTAAGTTTCCAAATATCAACTAAAAAATTAGATGAAAAAAAAGTTTTTACACGTATCATCTCAAAGCTAAAATAAGACAGAGATAAGTTTTGTGTTGATCTCATTACTGCAATTTTCAATCTCATTATTTTATATCGCATTCGCAATTCTGTCGTTATGTCACTGATATAATACCAACCAAAGATCTCTGAACGGATTTTTTCACGTTCGTATGAATGAACGGATTAAAAACGTCGTAATCGAACGGATCTATCTTCGCGAGCACCGCATCGCACGTTTTGGCCGACAGGTCGTTGAGAATCTTGTTTTCACGAGGCACCATGAGCAACGTGCAATATTTTACATCGTACAGCACTTGAAACGCCTGCTTCTGCCTGATATCTAAGGTTTTACACGCGTTGAGATAATAATTGAACAGTTCCGTGATAATGTTTTCGATAATTTGATGCAGCACCCTCCTGAAAACAAGAGATAATTTGTTGCACCGTCTCAAGCCCGTATCTGGATAATACATCGCACCGATTCACTCACTTTGGAAGCGTATGAGGTATAATTTTATTCAAATCCTTGCAGATAGCCGTTAGGAATTTCTGTAAAGGTATCGACAATTGATACGGCACCAAAATTTCAGATTTCATTCGCTTTCCGTCTCCCGACTCTTCCTCGATCGTAACCTTCTCCCACTCCGAGACAATCCAATGAATGCGCAATCCATCGATCGGCTCTCTCAATATATACTTCTTCATATGTTCGGATATCTTAGTCTTATACACATCGGCCCAAACGGACCACAAGCAAATACTTTCTTCTCTGAGATTATCACAAACGGCTTGCCACTTGGCATTCGTAATTATGAGTCCGGACACTTTCGACAAGGTGAAACATTTATTCAAATTCGAACACAAAGTGATTAGCGCGAAGAGAAATCTCGCCAGTACTATCGCGTTTATATCACGTTGACCGTGTTCCGGTTTCTCGTTAACGCACGTGCTCTTTATGAATCGAACGAGATCTTCGAGTCTCTCGGTGCTAATTACTTGCAGATGTTCTTGAACTTCATTGCGATCGGAGAACGAATTCGCGATCAGAGATATATTTGCCGAAAGCAAGTCGTCCTTAACCGATATTACTCGCTCGGTTTCGTACAAATAATACTCAAGATCGGACAACAATGTGTACAAACTTTCGTCGAATTTTTCGCACAATTTGATTACGTTCGGAGAATATCCCTTAGCTTTCATTAGCAGAGATCTCTTGTTATCAAGTCCGCCGTTCTTCGTGAGCTTCTGTGGAATATCGGTGGGAGAATCTTTCCACACGAACCATCGTAAGTCGTGTTCCGGAAATTCGAATTTATCATGCGCTACTTTGTCAAGCAAGTCTGTTATGTTAGACTTCAAATCGCCTAATGCATCCGTCCATTTATCCGTTATAATATCTGTCGAAAGAGATTGTTCTTAGTTATACTGGATAAAAAACTTTCCTTGTGTGTGTGTGTGATATGGAATTCCAATTTTCTGGTAGATTCACTCTTACAGCTTCTTCTCGAACGTTGTACAGACCTTTGATAGAGACTATTAAATCCAACAATTTCGCGACTTCATGATTAGAAAAATCACTGACCCATTCCAACCAAGATTTAACTTTATCTTGGAGAATTGATAAGGGAAAGGTGTTTGGTACATCTTGAACAAACGGTTTATGTTTTTTGGTAACAGGCGGCAAAAATTCATCAAGTAAATCTCGATTTGTATCAAGTTGCAACAGCAAGCAATATGCTTCTTGATCCTTTATGTCGCTTATAAACTGTAAGACTAGACCATTTGTTGCATTATCCGCATCTATAATCGCATAAAAATACTTGATATAAAATTTTACCTCGTATAATTATAAACAAAATATAAAAAATAATACTTACATATAAAGCATGAATATATTAAGTATACAGTTTGTATAAGTAATTTTATACATAATTTTAACTTAATTTTGACACTATCATGACTTTCCTTTTTAATAACAGTCTCGATAGCGTAACTCCTGGTGGATATCAATTTGTTTAAAAGATCCTCAAATGACGATTCATTTAAGAATACAAGAGATGCTAAGCAGTTGGCAGCATTCTGTCAAGACAAATAGATCATTAATATTTCATGATGTAAATTTGCAACATTAATGATAATTTGCAAATTTGCATACTAACTGTAATTGAAACATCTGTAAATGACCGTAGTATCCTGTTGCACTCATTAGATATAATACTTTTAAACTGAGAAATTACATCCCACTGTTTTGAAACAATTGGATACTTTCGTGACAGTTCTGTGCTGCCTATTTCAAATATTAAACTATAATTTATGTGTTGCGCTATTATATACAATTGTGTAGCAAATAACAAATTCTGATTCTCAATGCTCGTCCAAATGTATTGAGGAATATCCATTAAAATTTTGATTTGGATGACAATAGAATCCAGAACATGCTGTCTCCTACAAAAAAAAAATTATAATGCAGATTCTTGACATTGTAACATAAATATGTTTATCTTATATTTGCAGCCAAACAATGTGCACCAAGATGCAGCAATATCTTGGCAAAGACTACCTGTCCGACTTATTTTCAATTGGTTCTGTCTTAAAACCAATAAGATATTTCTTCTGCAATTCTCTAAATTTATCTTCTATTTTGGCAATTCTTGTAACAACTTGCTCAGACGTTATCTTCATTTTTCCAATTGTGTCAGCTGCTAATATTAAATCACGATATCTTTCTCTGAAAATTATTCAAACAATATTATCGATAAGTTTTCAAGATTTATAATATGACCTTTATAGCTTCAAACAATGTATATTGTTCCATCAATTTTAAACTGAAAGATAAATGACAGAAGGATAAATTGTTACAAATTTTGATGAAAGACAATTTTATGATTTGGCCATTGATTTAAAACACAATTATAAACTAAAACTACATGAGTAGATCTCTCTTACCCAACTAGTGTTCTCAATTCAATTTTTTTCCTGTCACTTTCCAATTGAATTTTTTTTTGAATCTCTTCAATCTCCTTAATAGTATGTTGCTCGAATAATTTATTTATATCTAAATCCAGATAATTTGTTGTTGTCATTTTTGACAATTTAAATTCTTCCCTTGAAAAATCCACGTAGCCAAATATCACATCATAGGTTAGAGTGTCAAAACCTGTCGCTGCTTTACCATATGACGATTACCACTTCTATCGATCTAGCTGCTGCACTTCTGGTAGTCGGCGCTGCACCTGTGTTGTACCACATTATTCCTCTCACTACACCTGCACAATTCCCTTTTTAGGAAATCGTTCCTTCTCGAAAAATGCTTATCAAAGAAGCACAAGGACATTCGTGACGAGTGTAAACCAATCTCGCCAACGACGAATCATCGAGAATTTCGTGGGCGCACGTACTTACACTTTCATGTCTGACAAGTAGATCAAAAGATAATAAATCGAAGGAAGCTGACATAACCGATCATCGAATTGCCGCGCGCTAAGGACGTATCAAGGTGCAGGCGAGCAGCAGGCGAGAACGCACGCGCAGCGCCGGAGCAGGCGGACTATGTGCACTATGGTATGCGGCGGTTCTTTAACGCAAAAAGAAAGAACCACGACGAAATCGCCCTACGTCGTTACATCGCCACCTCCGGAACGGCAAGGTTATGCCCGTTCGTAGAGCGTCGTCGGCGGATGATTGATATCGCGCACATGCGGCACCGCATCGGGTGCACCGTCGTTGGCGCCTTCGTGGGCGGAGAACGCGAGCAGTGACCGTAAAGCCGTGAGCGATGAAATTTTTAATTGTCCGGTGACATTCCTCGCAAGACGACGGAGCAGGTGTGTCTTCTCGCGCGTTCGTAGCTCGGATGTTTGTCCACGATCCCACCAAATCACACGAGGTCCGCTGTTGAGCTCTTTCTGGTCTCCGGTTTCATCGGCGAAAACGTGCGTAATGCACACCTAGAACTGAATACAAATCTAATCGGGGGTCCAATGACGGTCGACGACAAAACGGGTGAGCAATCCTTCTATTTACCGCCGCCGTTGATAAGAGCGAAGGATATTCGTGTGATTCATTCGTAATTTTCGCATATTCGTCGCAGCAGATAAGAGAAATAACAAAGTGGAGTTGCTGCAATTTTTTTTTCTGAAATTAGCACATTCGCGCGAAGACTCTCGCCTCGATGCTATTTTCACCAGACGCTTTTGTACATAGAAGATTAATAGCTAAGAATGCAGAATTATTTATAAAGTAGGGTTAGGTTTGAAGCAATAAATTATGTATTTTGACAAAATTCCTCTCTCCTTTTCCGAGTATGTCTCGATCACACTTTGGTTGTGGTGCTTTAAATAGAGATTCAGTAAGATATTACTAAAATAGATATTCTAGTCAAAAATATACATGATAAAGAACATATTTTATTTTTGGTACTTTATTGTATCATAATATATTTAATTGATATTTTTTTAAGTTTTTATTATATCACACATTATAATTATTGTATAGTAAATCTATACAATATATTATTTTATTACACAATTAATATTTTTGTAATGCAGGTTGTAAGGCAAAAAAGATGAGCGTCTCTTTAACGTCACTTCAGCCAAATAGTCACAGTTTAGAAAGGCAAAAAAATGTCAAACCAGCAATTGAAAGACTGTACAACAGTCTTACAAAAAAAAGGTTTGTTCTCAGTAATAATATTAGTCACAATAATATTACTCATCATAACAGTTATTTAGCAATCATACATCAGCATTAATTGTTTTGTATAAAATATATATGTGTAATGATAAGGTATAATAACTGATTTAATGATATTTTATATTTTTTTATAGGAAAGATCCAAAGCAACCAGATGTTCAAAGAATGTGGATAAACTATGAAGACTGCAAAGATGAGTTTTGGGCAGCTATCAGATCTAATTATGATTATATTATGGACACTAATTTAATTGAAACTTGCAAGGTAAAGTGTCTTAAAATTATATATATAATGTATATTGTGTGTATGTACATCTTGAATATAACAATATTAAAATATAAATATTTTAGATAATAACAAGGACAAAGAGTTATATTTGTTCTTTATTTCAGGAAGCAAATGGCGAACTAATTTGGGATGAGACAGATGTGTCAACGCAATCTTGGAATTTAAAGGAAATCAGTACCCAATTTTCAGAACTTTATTCATGGTTAAGAATTCTTCAGGAATTGGTCTATTCTAAGGAAGAAAATTTGTTAGACAAAAGTCTGCGTGCAGTATGTACACTTTTGTGATCTAAAATATATATATTGGAATTTATCTAAGTAAAATCGTAAAAATTAAATAAATTTGTCTATTAATTAGACTCACATGGAAGAGTTGCGACGCAAGGCATACAGACGTAAATTGTTCAATGAACAGGCGGAAAAATTAATTTCTCGCGCCCCTGCTTTGAAAGATGAAGTGGCGTGGCGTGTAGATCACTTGAATGCAAAATGGGAACTGGTTGAACAAATTATGGCGCCGATAGACCGACCCGTATCTAGTCAACAAGATATATCAGCGGGTAAAAGATTATTGCTCTTTAAATATTATATTTAAATATTATATTCTCTTTAAATATTATATTTATCTTCTTTGCATTTTGCATAGTACATGTAATTAATTTAATTCGTTCCATCAGATTTTGAACGTGAAGTAAAATGTCTAAGAAAATGGTTACGAGAAATGGAGTCGCGTCTTCAACCACTGAGCTTCCACGTCAACTGGACACTATCAGAACTAGAGGAAAAAGCAGTAAAGCATATGGTAAGTGACGATGGTTTTTTCATTTCATTTGAGACAATATTGTTATTGTTTATGGTATATGTTACCATAATGATATGCCAGATGTCAGTGTTTCTTCATTATTTGTTATGCTTAGTAAGAAAGTTTGTTTTATATGTGTACGAAAACAGCAGCTACATAGTATGTTACTCCAATACGAATGACTAAAACCTGACCTTACAATTGAATAACACAAACTTTCATACTTGTAGCATGAAAAAATAATAACTTGTGAAAAAAAAACATTTGAGAAATATTTGTTATACGTAAACTTGGTTTTAATGTCTTTGTCTTTCTACTTTTAATGAGTGACTTCTATGAAACGCAGCAAGAACAAAGAGCACAAATATGTTAATAAACTCGCTTCGGATAGCGGAAGCATTTTCGTGCGTTAGATGGTTCAATTATTAACGCCAAAGTGAGAATACTAAGAGACAGGATTCGGCGGAATACGTGCTAAGAATAAAGCTGCACGCGTTGGTCGAGCACGTGCGTATCGGGCTGAATTTTCGTTCGTACCGGCCAACGCTACGGTCGAACAACGGATGTGTGACGACATACGGCAACTAGGGTGGGGAACGAACAGCCGGCGCGTTTGTTGTTTTGTTCCGGGCTCCGATCTTTGCCGAAGACCCCGTTCGGACACAAACGATGCGCTTCGTTGCGCGCTGGAGAGACCAGCAGCTGCCTGCCGGCTGCACGAGCCGACAGAGTTCGCCGTTCCACGGTCGCCGCCGGTGGACGCGCACTTTAGAACGAACACGTTGATCCAAAGTGGCCTTCCTCCTCTCTTCTCTCATGCTCTCGTCACATTTATCTTCCCGTCGTTCTCTATTTCTTTCTCCCTCTTCTTCTCTCTCACGTTTGTCTCTCATTTTTATTCCTAGACCATCGTTATATTTAAATACGAATGGTGCGCGTCTTTTGTATTCGATTGTGATGTGATTGCGGCATCCCTCGGCGTTAACTTCGTGCGTTCCTTTACATTCTGATTCTCACCACGACCAGCATCAACAATCATCTTGCTCGTTTTCGACGCACAGCAGGGGGTTCTTCTCTTCTCAAGAGGAATTATACGCTACACGTAGTTGTTGTTGAGTACCACAGGTCAGCCGAACGAGTCTCGTCTTTCCTACGGCCGTTTCTTTCTTCGGGTTTAACCGGCCGCCGCTGCTGCTCGGGCTCTCTCCCTTCTTTCTTCGCCTCCTACTCGTTTTTCCGTCTGTCCGTCCTCGTCTAACTGAGACATACCGCGGCAGCGCTCGGAGCTCGAACTCTTCGCGCGGTCCATTCGACGTGGTTTTACCGCCGCCGCCGCCGCCGCCGTCGTCGTTGCCGCCAACGGCTGCGAACGAACGAACGAACGAACCCTCTCGTGACCCCGCGCGCGGCACAGCAGCGTGGCGAAGTACTCATTCATGCGTCGTGACGAGCACGAGTGCGACGAAACCGCCGCTAAGAAGCGGAGGCGAAACGTTTGAGAGAGAAGAAATGCGCGTCTGTGTGCCGGGCTGTGTGAAAAAAAGTAAGATGCGTTAACCGACGCCTGCGAGTGTGTCCGTGGTGCGCGACTACACACAGCGGGATGCTCGTCGACTCGCTCGGTCTCTTCGTGGTTCCTCTGTGATACGCGTGCTATCTCGATCGCATCCGCCTATCGATACATCCCGTTTTCACGCTGACGTGCAACAGTGCGCCTCTCTTCGTCTGACGTGGTGGATAATGCATTTTGGTAAGCTCACATATTTCGACCCAACATTTTTTTTTTATTACGTTTCTCTCCGCTCAAATGTTTGACAACTTTGAAACTCGTTGAAATATCTAGAACTGCGAATATAAAATGTGCTCTGGAAAAACGAATCGCTTTAAAAAATTAAACGTCGAGGATTTGATTTAACAACGTGTTCGTTTTTTTTTTTTTTTTTTTTTTTTTTTTTTTTTTTTTTTTTTTTTTTTTTTTTTTTCGGTTCCGAGTTCCGATCTGGAGAGAGACGCCACGTTTCTTGCCCGCACAACTTGTTGCATTTCATCTCAATACCAAACGCGCGCTCATTGTTGCTAACTGAAACACGACTCGCTCGCTAATCGGTTTCTCGTTTAGACTCCACATCCGCGATAACGCGCACCTTGAACTAATTTCGACCATCCGTAATTCCTTATATAGCGCGAGAGAGATTCATTTTGTGATATTTGTTCCCGTTATTGTTGCAACAAAGAGCACAATGAGACAATGAAGCAATTACGAAGTGGATGCTGCCAGCCTAATCTTGATAATGCATCTCTGACATTATCGCGCTTGTCTTTTGGACGAGAACGTCATTACATATTGGTAGCGTAAAAGATGAAAGGAAAATTTATATATTGAAGTTTAGGATTTGTTTTTTGTTTTTTACATATTGAAGTTTGGATATTTTTTGTTTGCACGAGAGACGCGGGAGAGATCCGGGTTCGACATTATTAGTCAAAGTGTATTTTTGCGCGTGGAGATTTTTTACATTAGAGAGTTAAATAAATAATTCATACATACGTGATGCAAAGTATTATCTTATATGAATCTTAGAATTGTTGTTCAATTCGAATTGTCTTACATGTATTAATTCTTCACCTGCAGATCTCAAAAATCATCTAAGAGTAAAACAGACTGGGTCTGTAAAACCCACGCGACTTTTAAAATCGAATATCTCCGCGAAAAATCAATACTTTTTCAATTTTGTTTTTTTTTTTAGTAGTCGGAGATGTAAGCGTTTAAAAAAAACCTATTTTTTTCTAGAAACGCCGATGCGCAATTTTTGAGCGAGACTCTGGGAGAAGACCCGTGTCTGCAGGGTCTTCCAGAAGAGTTAGTTTACACGTTAAAAAATATATTTTGCACGTACGTGTGCCCATAAATTCTTATTTCTTTTGATTTAAGTTTACGCTTAAATCATAAAGCCGTATTATTTATTTTATTGCATTTTATCTCTTCAAAATTATTGAACGTTTTTTTAACATACGTATGTATTTAACTTAAAGAGAAACAGACGTAAAATAGCAGTAATATATACTGTTATCTTTACGATAAGATTAAGAAATAAGTAGTCCTGCAAGTTGTGATCAACAACGTGTCTCGCGCGTACTTGTACGTATTTATACCTGTGTGACTCGAGTACTTGCTTATATATCGATCTTTCTTTACGTGCTCCGATTTTGCCACGCTCGAGAGCTCCGGGTTCGCATATTACTTTTCGCTGAATTTGGTCAACGACACTCGAGGAACGCATTTTGCGTGTGGATGCTCCGTTGAACGACATTCGTGGATGTTGAAGTCGGTCGTTCGAGGTCAAGCGAGTTCACGTGGAATTGTCCGTATAAAGAGAAAGTAGATCTTTGTGGAATTTTATGGACGCGGTTGTACGTGCGGAATATATCCGGCATAATCGCGTTGATTAGCGGATCGCTCCGAATTTAAATTGAATTTAAATTTAATTACACGCTGCGAAGAAGAAGAGGAAACGGCCAACGCACATTTTCTATCCTTACCATCTTTTACTTGTATTTTCTATCTTGTAATTATATCTTTTTTATCCAAAATATAAATATACAATAGTTATATTTTAGTTCAAATGATTAAAAAAAGAAATCATTTCTTTATAATAATTAGCTTTTTATTTTTATCGCGCGTACATATCTCTCGCTCGAAAACGAAATCATCAGTGAGTTTGATTCGAGTTAATTAATTTCGGAGTGAGATTGATTTGGCCGCTATAGAAACGACAGATGCGTAAGCGCGGAAAATGCCGTAAAGCCGAACAGTAGCGGTTCGGCTTTTGAACTGGTTGAGAGTATTTTTGGAAGCGCACGGCCCGCTCGTAATTCCGCGGAACTCCATTCTCGCGCGACACATTAGAACGATTGCCCTCTTTTCGAATGAAAAAACGAAGAAATCGCGGAAGTGCGCGGATAGATATTTTTCGCGAGCGAGCGTAAGAAATTTTAAATAGATATCGTCGTAGTGAAACGGGAAGTAATTCAAGAAGAAGAGAGAGGCGAGAAAATCAACATCTATTCTCGTTTTCTACGCGCCGTGTAACGTCATACCACGGTCGTGGTCGAAGTTATCGCGATATCTCTCGCGATGCCCGATGTTTACGTTTCGATTCGGTTTTTGCGAACCGATTTTTTTTTTTTTTTTTTTTTTTCACGCGCTTTCCATCAAACATGTTAATTAAATTGTTGCCGCGCAATAATTTATTGGAAATAACTTCACAAATTTGTTTTAACACACTGAGTAGAGAATTACTACGTATCTGTGGTTAATAGCAAGTCACAGAATTATTGATTAAAGATTTAATGACAAGTCATAGAATTAATTAACTTTTTTCCAACGGACCGCAGAGAGTTTAGAGATAAAAATTCGCTCGATAAAACGTCAACGTTCATTAGTTCGACGAATATATGAACGACTCAACACATATCGTTACGTTTTACGAGCCTTTATCGGCGAAATTGTAAGTTGGCCACTTCGTAAACAGGTGACTCGTGCCTCTACTACGCCATTACTTACGTTTCGTTTAGATTTACGAGATGCGCGCGCAAAACCGCAAATCCCCCGGCGTTGACAAAACCGAAGTTGTTTCTACCGTGGGATACAGTGGGATACGTTTTCCAACGAGAATACGACGACGCGAAATGAGGCGAGGACGGACCCCGCGGTATAACTCGGCTAACAGCTGCAAGTGGAAGAAGGACGTGAATTTATTCACGCGCGCGGAAGATCGTCTCCCGCAATTTAAATACATTATTACATCGAAATTCGATCTTTAAATCACATCGAGAGTCAAATTATACATCGAAGGAATTTGAAGCGGAAATATATGAAATCGCGCGAGAGACACATTGCCATCGTTAAAAGCTTAATATCGTTCGGATGACTGTGTGTCTTTTAAACGATGACCGTGTCTTCCTTCTCATATACACATATACGGGAACTATATAATCATTCCTTGAAATATGCATCGCGCGGCTCACGCGATGCACGATCGCGCGAGGATACGCGCGATGGAAACTCCGCTTGTCGTTCTTGCGTCACCATCACGCGCGCAGCACCGTAAGTGAAAGGGAATAGAAAATTTTTGCCAGTAAATATTTTTTTCTTTTTTTTTTTTTTTTCTTTACGGCGCGCTCTTATAGCGAGTGCGAGATTTGCGATTACGCCGCGCATACCGCGTCGTGTTATTCGCGACGCGAATTCGCAGACACACACGTGCGTTTATAATATCCCGTTTGATTGTTGCTCCGAGCGAGATTGCTTTGACGCGCGGCCTATACGGACTTCAATCATCAGCGGTATAATTTTTCGTGCATTTTGCATCTGAATACACACACATTTCGCCGCTTTGATTCGCGCGTGATCTCTTTGCGCGGTCGCTCTAAAAGTTCGAGAAAAGATTTCAAGCTTTTCGAGCGGAGCTGAGCGGAGCTCACTTTGTACGACACGCAATAAACGAGACCTATGCGATAACGAGACTGCTGAGAGAGCGTTATATATGTTCTTGCATACCATATCGCATGACCAAGTTATTGCTTTAAATCCGATTTAAAGCAATAACTCGGTCGACGTAAAATTTGATAAATGAGATTGTTTTTGGTAAGATACACGTTTAGGAAATGTAATTACATACGCGTATCGCGAAACAGCTACTGTGACTCATGTTTATTCGCGTCGAAAGGATTGCCGGAATAAATTACGGGAAACACACACTTGTGTTCCAGTAACGTGTGTTCCACGTTATTTCACACGTAGAAACACACGTGTTCGCGCATCAATGCCGATGATATTATTTTTATCGATCACATACAGCGTACATACATATGTATTCACAGAATTTATATTTTAAGGAATCGAATGAACGTTCGAGAGTCAAAAGCCATATATCACAGAAAGGAAACCTTATTATGACGTAATGGGATATGACGTTTGAAATAATGTAGCTTGATGACTGCATAAAAAAAAAAAAAAAAAAGGGAAGACTCACAACGGCGCGAGTTGTTTCGCGATAAAAAGAATTGCAAACACGACACGTCACGGGACACACACGTTTCGCGAAATAACCGAAAGAAACTGGCGAATCACGATGAATAGGAGGTTGTGACCGCGGACTTTTATCTATAGCGCGCTAAATGACGTTGAATTAATAGATCGCTCAGAAGCCCCACCGAGCAAACTGTCTTTGAAAGCGGGGACCGTCGTGGCGCGGTCGCAATAAGAAAGAAAAAAAGAATTTAACAGGCATTATCAAGTTGCCGGAAAGTAGATGCGCTTTTTTTTTTATTATAGTATACCTACTATATAGTAGCTCTCTCGTTAGATCATGGAGTCGTTCGTTGTTGCATGTATGGGTGCGCTGACTCACCGCTCGGCGCGTCACCCGTTAACTAGGAACATTGATGATGCCACCATCATTTCCGAGTTCGATAGAACTTCTTACACACACATACAACGTAAATCTTTTAACCGGAGGAGGTTCCTCCAGACGAGCAAAAACATTTTATTTATGTTTCAACATTCGTTATCCGCGCGTGTTTAAATTGCATCTTCATGTGTTAAAGTTAGATTAAGGTCACGATAAAATTGGATTGTTGTTGATATAAATCGTAATGATAGTTAATTTTGATTTTGAAAATTTATATTTATTTATCCTCGAACACAAAGAAAAAAAAAAGGAAAAAAGAGAAAATTGAAATAAATTACAGGGAAACGAATATGCGAATAAATAAAAGAGTTGCCGCGTGTAAGCAGAAATGCGTGCGAGAGAATTGTGTGTAAAATTCTGAGATAAAATGTAGAAAATAATGGGAAAAAAAATTCTGTTGAAGAAGTCAAAAATCAATTATAACGTTAAAAACGTCATTACGGAGAGACAGGCTGAAAGATGCCGAGACGAAACGGACGTAAACACTTTGTTACATTGTATGAATGCGCGCATTCACGGTATTACTTTCAGACAGATTTAATACGCATGCTTGTTGTAAAATGCGCTATGTGGGAGGCTTACTTACCGCTAGACTTGCAAAACTACCGCCGACCGGCGACTGTACGCAATTACCCCTCGTATCTTGAATTCTCTTTAGATAGCGCTTGGCACGTCTCGCTGGTCACGGAAGTAAAAAAAAATCGCTTAGTGAACGCACTAAGTGCCGGTGGTCTTATAGCCTCCGCACACACACACACACGCGCGCGCACACACACGAGCGATTACCGCGTTTTGCCTACGATTTAACCTTCCACATTTACCATTGCGACCTCAAATAATAATATACCGTGTCTTGACATCGTTTTTCAAGAATAAACGCAAGAGCACACCAAGAGGTGAAGAAATTAGTATCGTCGAGTGTACACTTTCTCTTTCCCACACAAAGTAGAAACGTGATCCCATCTTGTGATTCGAAAGAGATTGCACGAAGAATTCGTGGCTTTTTTTTTTTTTTTTTTTTTTTCGAAGCGTCGACGAAGATACGTCGAGTCGTTGAGGGGCGACATTGAAAAGCAAATTGTTTGCTAATGTGGCGAAACTTAATTCATTCTCGCGTGGACATTAGCGAACAAAAAATCAGAAAGAATCCGCGCAAACGTCTCGCGTCAAAATTTTATACACACATAACGACGAAACATAATGACGGATAATGACAAATTAACTTTCTCTACAAGCGGTGGCAGTGCACACACACACACAGAGTCTTGCTCATCGTGTAGAGCGAGTGGTCGATAAATCACAGTTAAGATGGTACGCCGAAAGAGATTTCTCGATAGATCGTTCAGCCTGGATTGAAAGAAGGCGCGATAATAACAGCGTGGCTCTTCTGCGACGTAGCCGGAAGTATGTGGGGCGTTCACGACGAACGAATCTTTCTTAAATCGAATCGAAATCTTTCGATTACGCAAGTTAAAATGGCGGTAATAACAGTTCGTTAATCGATTGACGTGAGATCGTTTATCGATTTTTTTTTTTTAAGAAAATTGCATATAAACATATCTGCGCGATAGAACTTTTTACTTTGCACAACATTTTTCTTAAAAAAAAAAACAAAACAAAGAACAAGTGTTTCTACCGCAAAGAGAACACATATACAAAAATATATTCTATCAAAAACTTATCTTACTTCCAAGTTGTTTAAACTAGAAAAATCGTAAAATTTATTTTTACGATTGTTTAAATCATACAAAAATTGTAAAATTTATTTTTACGATAAACGATTGTTAGCGAATATATATTTAGATGTCCTCATTTAGCCGAGACACCCTGTAGAGAACTACTCTCGGTAAGATGATCTATTCTTCGAAACAATTTAAACGATCCAACAGCCGGAGTTTGATCTTCGAGTCGCTCGGAGGTACACAACCGCACCTAGAGAGTTATCGGTTCGGCTCGTCTCAGATTAATCTCCATTCTGGTAGTGATATCGTTCCGATTTTTTTTTGTTTTGGTTTTTTTTTTCCCCCGCTCAATCACGATACCTCGTCATTATACGCGTTTCTCATCGATGCAAGCCGATACGCTTAGATACGCGATCGGTTTACGAACGGTCACGCTCTGAAAAATCCAAAAGTGTATTTATGCAATGGTGAAATTTTCGCGTTTACAAGCCGGTAGATATAATATTTTGACTAGCGCGAATCCCGCGCAGCGTATCCACGGTGCGCATTAGATAATGGAACATATCCGCCATGGCACTCTTAATAAAATTTAACAAGAGCTCTTTCTCTCTTGCTTTCTCTCTCTCTCTCTCTCTCACACTCTCTTTTTCTTTCCCTTTCTCTGGCATTTTTGAAATATAAATGACGTTAGAGAGATTAAAACGTAATCGCGACGGAATTTTGTTTTCTATTTCATTACACGCGGAGAGACTCGATTACGTTTTATCTCGTTCAATGCAATAATTGTTAATTCCGTAATGTGAGATAATGTCAGGTTCGTTGAATTATTCAATACACACACAAACCAACCGACCGCTCGAAGCTTATCTACTTTTACTATCGCCGCAACTTCTCGCGTGATCCGACATGCCGTTTCACTCGTCGTCGACCGACATAAGGACACATTATCAACGCCGTGACAGAATTATAGACTCCGTGTCTGACTCGTGACGTGTGGTTCGAGAACCCGCATCTCTCTTTTTTCTTGTGTATGACCGTCACACATTACGTTCATCTAATGCAAGTTATTTCCTGTTGTATCACGTAATATATTTTCCACGATGTCATTGTCACGAAGATACGACGTTTTGCCGCAAACTCTACCGAGGATATGTCTCATTAGTGAAGAACGAGAGTGTTACGCCGCAACAAAACAGTAATTGTTGAACAGTAAATTGTGCGTTTGTTGATTTTATTTTATTTTTTATTTTTTTTTTCAATTGCAAAACTCGGCAAAACTATCGTAACGTACTAACAACCAAGGTTATTGTCCCGACATGTTATACCGTCGAGGCCTTCAACTTGAGATGAGCCGACGACATTCCGACAAGTAGAAAATCAGTTGAGGAGCTAGAAAGCGTGTAGAGCTGGAAAGACCGGATATATGCTTTTAATTTCTTCGGAAGAGAATAATTTTCTCGCACTTTTTACTCTTCTGTATAAGTGTGTTATATAATCATAGAAATTACTTTCCGCGTGTACGACTTGATTTCTACCAAAGTTTTACTTTTTTTTTCTTTTTGAATTTTTTTCCTCAACTTGAATTCTTGTTTAAGCAACTATTCTATAAAATTATTTTTCCAGATATTTATGTATTACGTATATTTATGTTTGTGTGTGTGTGTGTGTGTGTGTTTTGATATCAAAAAACATACATTTATCTGTAGATCTGTAGATACGCGCGTCCATCACACTTATTAAATAAATCTAACAGAGAAGAAATTGTTCCGGGGTATCGTATCGGGGTTATCGTTCGCGTGGTGTGAAACTACAAGTGACGATGAATGTCAATAGCATCGGCAATCGCGGCGGCATCCGTGGACCGCCGCTGCTGATACAGCATCTCTCTCTCTCTCTCTTTTTCTCGTCTCACGTTCCCGTGGCAGCTTGACATCGTGCAGCTGCATCGCTATGGATTCAACTATAAATTACACGCTACCTTGTGGAGAGGAAGGGATAAGCGTTGGTCGTGTTTCTCTTCTCGAACGCATATACATAGCCTTTACGATTCTTTAATATCTGTCGCTAAAACTTTCCCATGAAAGCGCGACCGCTCCTAGGATTACCATCGGTGCAACGCACCGATAGATTTTACTTCTTTCTCGGCCTCCTTACGCACACCCATACGCATTTTGTCACGAATACCGTGCTACTTGTTCTTATTTTATCAGATTCCACGCGTGCAGTCGCACGTACCCTTCGTGTGTGAGAAACCGGTGCGTTTGCAATGTAGATCGAAAATTTGAAAAAAAAAAAAAAAAAAAACGCCTCCTCAAGATGTTTTCTCACGATTTTATGATTTATAACGAAATGAAAATTCAGTGTCAGTAGGGGAGTAATATATTTCTTTGTGGCGTGCCGCACGAGAGAAATTGTTTATTAATAACGCGTGAGTGTATCTCTTCAAGATGTACACGTGACACTCTCGCATTTCTCTCGTGAAAAGCGTAAAAAAAAGAAAAAAGAAAAAAGAAAAAGTCAAGCTACTACTTAGAATTAGAAAGACGCGTGGCGTTTTCACAATTTGCCCATTAGTCATAATTCAATTTCATCCATTAACTAGCGGTAACCGATCCGCCGACGGCGCGGAGTTCTGTGAATAAAGTCATATCCCCGACGCTTGACTAGCGTCGTTGATTTATATACTCCGCACATCCCGTCGGAAAGAGAGAAAGAGAGAGAGAGAGAGAGAGAGAGAGAGAGAAAGATATTCGCACTTTCATATAACGAGCTTGTTCCTTGCCTCCGTCATTACTCCTTTTGTTCAAATGAGAAATTGACAATGAAGGCGAGATGAAGGCAAGAAATGAAAAAAAAAAACAAAAACGAACCAAGAGCAATCGCACAAGAAGCACGCTGCGTGAAAGCAAACTGCGATATTGCTCACCGAACGGCGATCGCGTCGTCGTGCTGTGAGATAAGTAGAACAATCACACATAATCATATGCAATCTATCAGAGAAAGTGGGCTAATACAGGCCGCGTGGAGTGATATCCGACACCTTTTGTTTCTCGCGCGGAGATTGAGAAGTCCGATTTGAGGAAAACGCGAACACACACAGGCGTTGTTGCGAGAGAGCTGCTCGCTCGCTTTTATCTCAATGGCAGCTTGACCTGCTTCGGAAGCGATAAATAATTTTTTTAACGTTTCTTTTGTACGCGCCGCCCCGCACAACGTTTAACCTTTACGTTCTGATTGGCGTGCGCGAAAACAGCCACCTCTCATAGGTACAAGCCGCGCTTACTTTCTTCCGACTCGCGATCTCGCGGAACCCGCCGCTATATTAATAAATTGCTACAACAATGTCGTTGAATCGCGGGTGTATGTACTCCGTAAGTATGTTTGATCGTGTTGAGAGATGCATTTTGTGTATACGTTTTATTTACGTGTCCGGATAGTTTACATTTTGATAGCGACGTGCAATCTCACATTCAGATCTGGAATCCGGAGTGTGTTGAAATAGAAATCTAGTTCTAGTTTCGAACTGTGTTTTTCTTTCTTTGGAATTCCGAAATAGTAAACGGATACACGCAACGCGCGTTTATTCTTCCGTTTTTTTGTTTTTTTTCAGGTACTCCAACGAGACATAGAGGCGCACGGGCGTATCGTCAGTTCGGTAGTCAAATTGGGAGACAAGATCTTCACGCAGCAACAGGAACATGAACAACAACAAACGCAGGACCAGCAATCCGCGCAGCAGCCTTTGCGAATAGTGAGATCGTTGGAACGACGTTGGCATCTTCTGTATTTACGCGCTTTGGAATGGCAGTGTCACATTGAAACCCTCGCATCTCACATAAGAAATAAGGTAAACACGCGCTTCATCTAGTTGTTGTGTATTTTCTCTAATTTCTCTTTAAATGCTTTCTTATGTTTGATGAGACTGACCGACTGGATGATGTCAGAAAATAAACGATGAAACAAGCAACAATCTGATAGTGGTTGCAGTTGACTGGGGCACTTCACAATTGATGACTATTAAGAGTCGAGTAGTCGTAGCCACGCGATTACTCGATTCGATGCTCAAGACAGAAAGAACGTTTTAATATTGTCCGGAGCGAAACCGTGAATTCTGGTTTTTCGGATTATTTCTTCAAGTTAAATCATTTCTTCTCATTAAATTTAACGGCGTACGCTCTAGTAAACAAGTTCGTGATTTTTTTTTTTTTTTCATCATTTATATCGAAGTAAACATTTTTAATATAAAAGATTAAAAATGTAATATTACATTAAATTTATATCTAAATAATTGGATTTATTTTTCACGGAAAAAATATTTATACAAATATATATATATATATATATAATGATTATACAAATATATTTATAATGATTCTTGATAATCAAACAAAAAGAAACGTAGGCGCGCTTTTCTATCTCTCTCGCAACCTTTATATCCCCACTCCTTATCTGCAGTTCTATACCTTTACCTGTTTTAAACACGCAAGATCCTGTCGAGAAACATCTCTACGAGATCCCCCTGTCTCAGGTACCTCTTTTCACAGGCGCGAGACGCGGTATTTGGACAGTTTCTCTGTAAAATTTCTCTGTAAAGTGTTTCGGTTCTTCGTAAACCGCGGGTTTTCATGATCGATTCAAATCCCGCTGCGTGACACGAGTCGCGCTGATAGCGAGCGATAAGTTTATTAATATACAAGATAAGTTTTTGTACGTAACAACATACGTGCGGTTTAGACGATAATGTCACGGATACCGCGCGTCAATAATTGTTCAGGCGATCATAAAACCGCGACCACATTGCCGCCGCAGTAGGCGATTATTGAGTAAAAGGGATTCGACTGCTTGATGTTTCAGAACGCCGTGCCTTACAGCTGCAGCAGCGACAGCGACGAGGAACCAGTCACGAAACAACCTCGTCTCAGCCGCGGACGATCGCGCGGCTCCGGAACAGAATCTTCGGGACAGTCCGCTCGCTCGGCGCGAGCCGAACGTGCGAAGCGCGTTGTCGGCCGATCGAGATCCGAGTATCGCGATCATCCAGTTTCCAGGACTGACCCGTCCGACAGCGACGCCTCTTCTGAGAATCGATCCATCGACGAGGGATCGTATTTCGAGGTACGTAATTCGTCGGCCGACGGGCAATTATCGAGTAATCTGGGTTTGGTATCGATTCAACTGTGTCGACAATCGAATCGTGGCGTTCTGCAAACCTCGCATATTGCTCCGGATAATGAAATCCATTATTCGCGAATCGAAATTGCTCCCCCCATTACTATCGTGACCGCGTAACAAGCGGCGAACGGGCGATGTCGTTACAGCGAACGAGAAATATCATGAATTATGCGACCAATGAATCACGCAAGAATAACAGGAGTTTTATATATTTGTCTTGCGGACGTAAATACATATACGTATATATATATATATATATGAAATAACTCGAGCTGAGAAGATAAGATTGATTTAATTCTAAATTTATCGGTATAAACAAAGTTTAGATATAAATTGAAGCGAAGCGAAAAAAGAAAAGTATAATACAAAGCTGTTGCAAACTCGTTTGACAAAGGATCGTAACGCAAAAAAGTTTGCAGACATTCGCGGTTTCTGCAAAAAAACAATGGTCGAAGGCAGAAAATGTAGTTGTTCCACGAATCGGCAGCTTCTATTGTTCTCCATACTGCTGTCGCGAAACACGACTATTACAAGTCATTGACCCGGTTTTCGAGCGCTGCGCGATTCATGCATAGAAATATTAGTGTGTTGCGCTCCCCGCGAAGCACGGGGCCTTCCTTCGACGCGGACGATGATGAATGGATTTTGTTTTAATCGAGATATATTATCGCGCGTTGTTACGGGTTGCAAGGGTTTTTACTGACGCTTAATTGACCTCGACATAAGAAACGCGTTCTCGATCGAAGTAGGAATATTACATTTTTCTTGCAAAACTTCACAATTACATGAGTCATTTTTAGCCTTAACAAAAGATAAGAGCGCACTAACTGCTACTTTACGTTGCGTAGGCTAGAGTAGAACGTGCATCCGAATGTGTTAAGTGGATCGTCCTGCATAGAGGAGGCTGCAAAGAATGACCTCTTCTAAAAACGAACCAGACACGCGCGTGAGACAGCGATCCCGACAAAAAATATCAATCGAGAAGCTTCGTAAAAAAAAAAAAAAACCTACGGTATTCGTGCGCGTCGGGCGGAGCTGTTGCGAAAGACCCACGTCTTCGAAAGTAGCTCCTCTAAATTCATAGATATATCCGTTGTATATATATTTCACTTCGTATAACGTTTAACCTTTCGCAGACAGACTCTAAAATCACCTACTAGTTGGACAGATTGGGTCTGCGAGACCCACTCGACTTTAAAATCGAATATCTCCGCGAAAAATCAATATTTTCTCAATTTTGTTTTTTAAATCGAAAGTTTGAACGATTCTGTCGTCGATCAAAAAAAAAAAAAAAATATCTTTAGTAGTTTCAAAGATATAAGCGTTAAAAAAAAATTAATTTTTACTAAAAACACTGGTTTGAAATTTTTGATTGGGTCTGAGAAATCCACGTTTCTCCGCAAACGGTTAATATTCGAAGTTGTTTTTTTTTTTTATTATTATACACAGCTTATGTGTTATGACCGTGTTTTTATGCGTAAAATGCAAACTGACAGAAATCAAATGTCAAAATCATCATGTCATTTTCTGCAAATAGCTTGCCCGATAATTATATGATACTTATATCGCGCGAGAAGATTTTGATAAGAGAGATTTTAACTTGCGGAAAGAGTACAGTATGCGATACATATATGCGATACATTTTATATCAATATGTTATATCAAACGCTTTCTATACGACGCGTATAGGATGAATTGTGTCAGTTCTGTGTGATGGACACAAAGTCCCACGAATCAGCGAAACGAGAAGCTATCAGATCCTGTGCGTCTGACCTGGGCGATCGGGGGGAGGAAGGTGACGTTGAGGAAAGCGGAGCCAGCGACAACGAGCAAACCGACATGCCACCCACACCGGACACCGTGCCGATAACAACATCGACGGCGGCGATGCAGGAAACATGCGACGAAATCGACGCGGCAAGCACCGTGCAAATCGAAAGTACAGAAAAATCGAACAACAGTCTTCGGACGAGCGAATTTGTCAAACGCTGCGGAACAACGGAAGAGGCTGCTTCATTCAACACGTGAGTTCTTTCTTTTCTCGCAAATTTTCTACGCGATGACAATTGTAATTGTTCGAAAAATGTGAATTGTCCGCGTCAACTTACGTTAATTATATTCGCTCCTTGCGTTTTTTTTCTCTTTGATTTAATGAATTTTAACAAACTCGCATGCAGTGAAAATAAAACTGTTGAACCGGTGTTCGACGAATTGTTATCTTCTGATGTTTAGATCCGACAGAAAATCGAAGAACTGCGCTACGTTTTACTTCAAGCATCTGGACACTGACTCCGAGGCGGATTGTTCCGGACAAGCAGTTCAAGAATCGTCAGTTCAGGAATCATTGAACACGATGGATGATTCCTCGGAGGAGGAGTGGACTTACACTTCTTCTCTTCCAAATAACTCGCTCGTTACGGAGCAGCGAAAGACGAACGTCTTGGTTCGTTTGGATTTCAACGAAAGTCCGCGCGTCGATTTGTCGAGAGAGAAAATGCGAGAAAAGAACGCGGATAACGAGAAAGAAACGATCGCGGCGGAATGCGATCGCGATGTTCAGAAGAAGGACAGCGACGACGAAAAGAAGGACAATAAATCTAGTATTCAGAAGTTAATTAAAGAAGTTGAGAATTTAATCGGCGAGGAGAGACACACGGTCTCGCGTACTTTTCCGCAGCTAGTGTTCGAGGAGAAAGATATAACGAATAATCATCGAGCCAAGTACGCGCGCGTAAAGGAATGGTTGAAGCTGAACGCGTCGAGAAGTCACGAGGACAGCAGGTCACAAGTAAGTTTAATTGACAGACTTCACATCTGGAACGGGCGAATCAACAGTTTCATCTAACTCGAGACTCAAATATAATTAGCACAAAGCAATATTACAATTAATATTATGATTAACATTAAAGAAGCTTTATTTATAAATACTTATTTTGCGTATTTTTTGATGATTTTTCTTTTTATTTTTATCGCGTATCTCTTTTTACTTCGCGAAAAAATCATTTATATTGGCGCGTGTAATGTTAACAGCCATTGGATAGCTGTGACGCCAGCGGTGAATATACAACGGAGGAATCCGATGGTGATAAACAATCGATAACATCGGACGATCTGCAAAGCAGCGTAGCTACTTACCGTCGATTCGAAGGTGCTCTCGGATCTATATCGCAGTCCCTCTCGCAAGAGATACTCGATTATGCTCAGAGAACGCCGGTCAATGAGGTGCCGCCCGAGGAAAGTGCGCCAAAAGTCGTAATGCGCTCGAAACACAAAGCAAAAGGATCCAGACCGTGGAGTGTTTCTTGCATTTCTCAAATCGGAGACAAGCCTAATTTAACTCAGATAAACGATCCCGTTCTACCGTTCTCTATATCCGAGACTGCTCTTCATCAGTTGGTTGCAATTCCACCGACCAAATCCGTATCTTTGGATGCTGCGTAAGTATATCTTTTCTTTGATCATCTTTACGTTGTATTTCTAATATTTGAATCATTTGATTTCAAACGATCGAACATAATTATCATAGTTGTACGCAGTTATTCTAAAACACAAGTGGTTATTTATTGCGTTTATATTACAGAGGGTCACGGAAATCATTCAACAATTCCACATCCACTTTATTAGAAGAGTCTCTCATTACATGTCCCGATGATCGTGTAGTTAGAAATATTTCATTCCGCAGAAAGAAAAATAGATTGCGCAAGAAGACTTTGGTAAGAAAGCTCATACTTTAATATCCATAATAGTGTATGTATAATAAAAAAAAAATAAAAAAAAAATAAAATAAAATATAAAATTATTGAATGACGTATTAGGGTCGTAAGAGCGAATCCAGCTCGGAAGGCGCGCATGCTAATCATTCGGCGGGAAGCGATGGCAGCTCGAATCAGCAGCGTTTGTCTCGTAAAATAAATCGCACAATTCACACAGTTGTGAAAGAAAACTGCCTCAGTCGCGCAACGACTCTTGTAAAATCCGAATCGTTTTCGGGTTGTACCGTCCACCAACAATTACACGTAGAAAGGGCGCTTACCAGTAATCCCACGTCGCTCAGGCTACTTTGTTGCAAGTCAGTTGCGTCCACATCGGAGACGGAAGGCGAAGATCGTGATTGCGCTCAAGGACATTTCGCTTACAATAATAATATATTGAACACCGCGCTAACCGGCAAAGAACCGAGCAATCAGCAGTTGAATATGGATAGTGACGTGGAAATGAACAGTCTTGGTAACAATTCGTTGTCGGAACAAGCTTGGGATAATTATCAGGTGATGCAACGAATACACATTGAACCGTTTTTGTTTGATAATAAAACAAACGCGTAATAAATAATATATTGTAGTTTTATATCGATCTATTTATAAATCCGCAGGAGAAGTATATGAGTGAAGCTTACAGCGAGCCATTAGATGTAGAGACAGCTCGACGATTGTTGGATTTCGGAGATGACTATCGAAACTTTCTCGACAGTCAGTCGGAATGCGCATCCAGTATAAGCGCAATCCCTGCTAGCTCGCCGCTGCCTAAGATTCGCACGTATCATGTACGTCCTACACTTTTATTCTTTCTTGATCAAGTGTCTGTATTTTTTCTATAGACAAACAATTGTTTGTATTAATTTGTGTGTGATTTTATGTACTCCATAATTTTTCAATTATATATACATATTGTGCCATACTTTTTTATAAAAATGTTTATCAATACAAAATAAATATGTCTATGAAGGACATTACTACTTTAGATTATAGTCACATCAAATAAACTTTTCAAGCAGTATATAGGTGTTTTATTTTCTCATAAAGATATAAACGCTAGAGTTACGTAATATATTATTTGCATGCAACTTTTGAGATGTGTCTAGAAAAAGTACAGTTAACAGAATTGATTTTGATTTGAAATAAATAACGTAACAAAGTTTTCTTCAAACAATCCGTATAATGTACTGTGAATATTTGAATATATAATTGTATATTTAATTAATTAAAATATATATGTCTGTGTACAGTACAAAAATATACACGGTACAAATTTTACAAAAATAATAACATGCAATCTTATCAATAAAATAATATTTTAGTTTATCTTAAGAATTAATCATTCTTGACAAAATTTCCAACTTTTATAAATGATATCTTTTCATTATATATTTATGTGTTATTTTAATTAAATTTTAAGAGGACATGTATCATATGTTGTATAATACCATTCCAACAAATTAATTTGTATTCTAGGAAATCGGCGATAGTTCGGACGATAGTGAGAGTGATGAAGAAGATTTACGAAAAATTTCAGAAAATTCGCAGTCACAGCTTATATTTGCTGAAAATGCTTTTGTAAGATCCAACGGCGCGATACTCCCAGAACTCGTACGTATTTTGTTACTAATGTTTGCTAAAGAACATCCCGTAGCATTCTGTCGCTTTTGGCGAATAGTTTTTGCTTTATCACTTTTTCGCTTTATTCGTTATTTCTGACAAATTGCTCGTGCATGTATAAATAGTAGTACTAGATATTGTATGTATGTGTATATGAACATATGCATAAAATATAAATTTTATTAACATATATTTATATTTATTTATGTCTAATTTATGTGTTTATGAATCTGCAAACTACTTTTTTTATTTTTATCATTATAAGTTTTAAGTATGTTCAAAACACTTCAACTTAAAAGCTCAAAATTTTCTAAAATAATTATGTGTTCATTTCTATATTTGACTTTGTTAGTGTTTACAATAAGGTTTGCAGAATCATTTCCTTTTCTTCCTTAGTTCTTTCCTATTTAAACTATATTACAATAATTTTATTTATTGATTGTTAATGCAAGTTTTTATATTTTTTTACAACATGCTTCTCTTACTTGTGATTTTACAAGATCAAACAATTTGTTTAGTTTTGTGTCCATTATATAATACAATAAATAAATTAAATAAAAGCAGTTTTTATTTTATGCTTAACTTAATTAGTTAATCATTTAAGGTAGTTAATGAATTTACCTTTTCCTAATAGGCCGGAGTGGAGTCTAGGTGTAAAGAAAACTTAGAGTGTTTGCAGACCGTCCTGGAATCACAGAACGGATTTTCGCGAAATGAAAAATATTTCAAACAATTTCGCAGTGAGTACAATCAAACAATTAGTTTTACATTGTTCTCTATCGCTTTGTACATCAGCGTATTTCTATTCTTTCTTACTAATTGTTGGTGCGCGATGCTGACCGTCTTCCGAAAACAGTATTTTTACAATAATGCTGCATGATAATATACACGTAAACTCGAATTTCACGTTTTTATAAATAGATATAAATATTGCGACTCCGCATTTGCTTTTATCTTTGTTATCACTATGATCATGTTTATATCTTTGATCGGACGTGTGACAGATAAAGACATCTTGGCACACGTGTTTTACCGTTGTACCTTTATAAACTTACTGAAGGAAGCGTTCTCTTCTAAAATAACGGTGCCAAAATAGTTGTAATCTATTATGTCATTGCGAAAGTGGCGTTCTATTTCAAACGATTTGAGCGTTTTAACGCGCGTTTCCATCCACAAATTATCATCGATCTCTCAGAAGAGATCGTGACAGCATTTTTAATTATATAACTAATATTTTTATTTTTACGCATTTATATTTTTTATTATTAAAACATGTTGGATATTTTTATTTCGAACTTTTGAATACTCATTGCATTTATGTTAAATTATAATCATTAGAAGCGAGAAATCCTTGAATTTTTGTCACGTACTTACATCGAAATAATCTAATAAACTAATAGTTTTCTCACAAACTACTGTTGGCATTTAGTAGTATAAATTCGTAAATTGTGCCAAAAACTTCCTTTTGTATTGATAAATGCGCATATAATTCAATCGTCTTACCAGCCATGTATTTCCAGTGATGAAAATAAGCCTTGAATATATAGCAGTTGATTAAGATTCACAGATACGTGCAATATTATATCTGCGAACAGAAAGAAGTGTTTAGCGATTTTAACAATCTATGCTATCGAATGCCGGTTTAAACGTGAAAGAAAAAAAAGAAATAGTTTATTGCGATATACATTGCGTGACACAAATTTAATGTAATTTTTAGCTTTCGACATTATAATTCAATATAACTTGAATAAGTAACAAAACAGCAGTTTTTATATAGGGCATAGAGCATGTGTTGTAAACCTTGAACTTTATATTTTTATTTTTTATTTTAACGCGCTCTGTGTGCAAATGTACTTTTATATTTGCTCAGTATGTACATGCGGCGATTTTCTTGGCTTTTATTAATTTTTATTTTGCGATTTTGTACTTGTTTTAAATAAGAAACTCTGTTTTTAATAGGATTTAACTGTAGGAAGAAGTGAGTTTTTGTGAATAATAAAATAAGAGCAATTGATATAGTAAAAAAAGAAAAAGAAAAAAAAATTACACGATGTTGAAATATAATAAAAATGATGTACTACACTATCTGTCCTTTGTACACACGTATATTTGCAATATCATCCGTCAAACTAAATCATACAAAACACACATTATAATTAAAGAACATGCTGCGTAACGCAATCACGCGCGCACGCTTCTGTAGTATCATTTTTATTAGAGCGACGTTTAGAAACGTAGCAATTTATACTTTCTAGCGACGAAAAGTTGGAACGGAGGCGCATCCGAGCGTAGGAGAAAGTGGAAAATGAATAGTATCTGTGTTCCTAATGATCAAACGGCGCGTTATAAATCGTTCCGCGGTATTGTCTATTGAAGGAGGAACATCGACGTCGGGACTCGTAAAGTCTTACTAACTAATTCTTCCGACTATCTCTCTCGCCCACGCCGCTAAACCGGTACATTTAGTTGTCAAGTCGGATTAACGAGAAATTTATTTTGACCGTAAATCCAACTACGTCTTTCTAATCGCATGTGCATGTAGGTGCGCGTAGGTGGACACGCACGAACAACGTGTGTGCGCGTGCTGTGTCCGAGAATCGCACCTTATATGAATTAACAACCGCGTTCTATCGGTCGTCGGAGATGTGGAAACCAAAAGGCAAAGGCCCCTCAAGAACGCTACCACGAGAAAAGTTGGCGCGAGAAGAGCGACGCGCGCATTGGTTCGCACATTCGTACCTTACGTTCGGACGCGTCACGTGATGAGCGCGGTGCTCGCGCTCGCGTTCGTCGCAGTATTCCGAAGCGCCTGGACGTCATCGGACGTTGTTCGTAGTATTGCGTTGCACATTCGCGATTCCTTAAAAGTGACACCGCGCGTCGATCCCCAGACGATCGACATATCCGTCTGTAAGCCGCAACTTTTTTCATCTCGACGCGCTCGCGACGATTCGCTCCGATGCTCATTCGAAGGGAGAAGACCAATTCGAACGGTTTGCGTACGTATATGCTTTTCGATTGTTTCATTATTATTACTGACACACGCATATATTATTGCGTGTGTCACATTAATCGCGACAAGCTTACTATTTAATTTATTTCGGCGTGATCAGTATATGTAATTATTTGTGATAAACATCGTAACAAGTTTTCTTACCAAATGATCGACACTTTTCCTTTCAAATATGGCCGCCATATTTGTCACTATAATTTGTTATCTCTTTCGATCAGTTTTGTATGCAAAAGTTATTGCCCGATATTGGTTACTCGATCGTTGAAGAATTTTTATATAAGAGTCTTACATAAGAGAATTTTTATTATATAAAAATATATATTACGTATCGACTACGTACATGTTGTAGACGCAGTTTTACAAACGTGTGGTTGTAAACAGCTCGCTTCGCAAGTGACGTAAAGGATAAAACCGACGCTGATGCCAGCGCGATTAAGCGATAAACGTTTCGTTCAAATCGAAATAAATGTGCGTGGAGAACAAGTTTTACTAAAATGCTCTAAGCAAGATTAAAGTTATTATATGGTCAACGAAAAAACCTTGCTGAGATTAGTGAACGTGTTTCGTTTTGTCGAAATGTTTTGTTGGTGAAACAAAAAACTGGTCATATAATAAGCAAAACTTTTCTTTCCGTGTACGCAATTTACTCATTTCTGTGCAGTGTGCGGAAAAAAAAAGAAAGATCAGAATATTCAAGCAGACAAAAAATTAATTATGAATTAAAAATTATTATCATTGAAATTGATGTAAATTTCAGATTCTTGATTTTACAATCGTGTGTGTTTTTTTTTTTTAAACTTAAAAGACTTACGTCGTGCAAAAGACAGACAGAGGTTCTTGTTGTGGAAACTGCGGAGTTGACAAACGTAGTTACCTGCCATCTCGATCGTCTTTTCTCTTCGCGATATAACGTCGCGTTCGAAATTCCGCGGCTGCGCGGAATGACGTGTGTGACGTGATTGTCGCGCCACTTCTCTGGAAATAAAATCGCGATTCGGTTTCGAAAAAGTTACCGCCTGCCGCGAAATGTTTTCAAACACGCTCGACATCTGCGAACGCCAAGCTGCTAGAACCTTGGACAAAAATATCTACGCGCATGTAACGTACGTACATACATCCTACGCGCGAAACTTTATCGATAGCAGCCTCATTATACAGTCTCCGTTGTTATAGATAGAAAAACCGAACAATTTATGTACTTAAATTTGAATTTACAATTAATTCTCGCGGACACCTTATGATCCTGTGCGCGATCCGTATCCTTTTTTTCTTTACAAACGACATGTTACGCCGTTGAAAAGCAGGGGCGAACTGCATTCAATGCCAATTTACGCTCTGGCGATCGTATGCAACGAGGCATACGATCACACGGTACATTCCGCGCAACGTGTACATGTACATATATATAAGTATGTATGTATATATATATATATAAAAAAGTATGTAAGCATCGCGTATATGAGCTTTTACTACACGCGCTATTACGCCGCGTTGTGTCGTACACGGTTCGTCGTTTCCTGTAGGTCAGAAACACGATACTTTCTATTTGTCGAATTTTTTTTCCTTTTCTATCTCTCTCTCCCCCTCGCGGCATATTCCGCGGCGTTTTTCCCGCGGAATTTTTCTCTTTGCGTTTAACGCGAGGTTTCGCGGCTTTTTACGACGACGTTTTACATCCGAGCGATTCGACATTAATTCGATACGCTTTTTGCGCGATATCGTATTTATAGGTAGCACTCGAGTCGCGCATTGACTGTGCGGTTTCGGTCTGGAAAAAGTTGCCGCTATAAAAGAAAGTGGCGAACAGAAAAGAGGTCACGGAAGCCGTACCAGTTAAGACACAGGTCCCTTGACCTTTGAGATTTTTTTTTTTTTTTTCGTGTAAGTCGTTTTACATAACCGGCCGATGTGTATCATAAAAACACCGTTGCTCGCTAACAGTATATGGCGACTCGATGAGATGCCCGGAAGCGAAAAACATATAGGAAAGTAATTGCCGGTTTCCTTTCTTTCGTATGTGCATACTTCCTTGAAAAGCGCGCGTTGAAGAAAAAAAGACAAAAAAAAAAAGAAAAGGAAATTGTTTTGATCGCACCGGTGCGCGCGTTGAACGCCACAAAAAACGACACACAATATTAAATTATTAGCGTGTAATGATATATGGGAGGGAAATACAACTCCGCGTGCGCCCAGGATACTTGATTATCTGTTTTTTTTTTTTTTTTTTACATTAGAGAACTCTGCCCCTGTCTTACACAAACAGGAAGCTAATTTAAAATATTACGAATCTTATTTTTTTAAATATCATACAAGTTTTTTAAATTAACTTGTAAGAAAATGTAAACACGTATATTTAAAAGAGTTTGATGTTCGAAGCTTTATTCTCCGTTTGCTCAAGAAAAATAATTAGATAATATGAAACAATTAATCAAATAATGTAATATAAAATATTGACTTTTTTGTGCACATTAAATATGGTGTTGATACTAAATATGGTGTTGCATAATTTATTTAGGTATGATCGAGAGGTGGGAGACCTTGGCGTCGCGAGTGGAGCAGGCACAAATGGCCAACGCTCTTCATCGCGAACTGGCGGCTATGCGAACGGAGTTCAAAGCAATGCACGATCGACTTTTCGATTGCGAAATCGTCCTGGAGCAGCCGCACGTGCTCAACGATCGCATCAATAGGATTATTGTAAGTAATTCTTTTTATGCGCGTGCGTCATGTAGTCACGTTGCTTGTCACAATCATTTCTGGAAAGTATTACTTACATAATGCTCGCAAATTAATTAAATTTATTGTTAATAAGAAATATACATGAGCAATTTCAATAAGAAATGTGCATTTGGTGAATTTATACACATTGATCGTTTTGAAAGAAATGCGACAGACGTTGAAATTCGCTGTATTCTCTTAGGATGGTATTATAGATAACTTTTATCAACGACAAGCAAATTGAGGACGCGACACGTGCACCGTCGGTAAATATACCGACGCATCCTCGTTCGCTATAAGAGAAATCTGCCTGACTTGACTCGTTTGATACAACAGAGAGATGTATCTTTCACCTCTTTCATTCTATGTGTGAAGAGTCAAATATAAAAAGTCACATTGTCTGTATAACTCTTGCAATGTAAATCTACGCGGTTATAAATTAATATTGACGTAATAGTAATTTAATTAAAACTACATTCTTATTAAGCGCGCGCCACACAAGAGAAAATATAATATTTGTACGTATGTTCTCTATCGCGCGCCGTAGTAACACATGATTGATTTAAATTCTTCAAAATTGTCGCATTATTAGAAAGATTAGTTTTATCATTAATAAATGTTATTTATTTGCTGTATAAACGTATCAATGAACAAATTCACGTTTGCGATTTTTCAAAACACATGATTGTTCGAAAAATATCGAGTCCCGAAAACATTTCGTCTCGAGATACATAGCCCTCCCCCCCCCCGACGAATTTCCGTAAGTCCTTCGGAAATCGAATCGCAATGAGAAGGCGCATTATTGGAAATGTCTTCGGTACGGCAGACAAGGCAGAAAAGTCAGAAGCTCGGATAGAGGAGAAAGCTCGTGCGGAGGAGTCGTCGCGGCCGGGGGCGGAGGAACGAAATGAAAGCGGGCGAAGAAGGTGAACCCGGGAATGAGGGTGAGCGAAGGTGGTTAGGAGGGAGAGATAGAGAAGGAGAGTAGGCGAGAGCAGTCAGGAACCAAGTAGAGAGGCAGAGGTAGTGGCGTAAAAGCGTAGTCGTGTCGCACGTACGCTCGTCTGACGGCGACGTGCTCGGCATCGCAACTCGCGGCGGAGAGAGCGAACGCTGGCGAACCTAGCCAGCCCCCTTCTCGGTGGTGAGTTCCACCCCCGAGAGTCATCTCCCTCTCCCCTTCCCCTCCGAATCCTCTCGTGCACATCTAGCCCTACCGTGGAGCGCCTCTGGAAAGCAGCGCCTCTTCCCTCTCCGGCGCGGCCCCGCAATATCCTCCGCGCGCCCTCCCTTGCCCGGCCTCATTGCGAAGACCAAACACATGCTCCCTATCTATCATCAAGATGTATTAGCGTCCAACATTCGCTGGGTGAACTCGTCGCTCTGCTGCATTATGCACGAGACGTGTAGCTCGCGCCGATCCCGGTCCGAACGAAGGCCGTGCTCTTGTTTTACATGTTTCGTTTACATCCCGCGGCGCCTGCCGCGGTCCAAGTCCGATAACACGGTCGGTCGTACAAGATCCCCCGGTTCTCACGGACTCAGAAGTATAGTTTCTTGACAGGAATATTTGTCGTCTCTAGCATATGAGTAGTCGCCAAAAAAAATAAGAGAAAAAGAACTTGTGGAATACATTACATAAGTACATTACATAAGTACATTAATATCGACAATTCACTGACAATGAAAAATACGCGAGTAAACCAGTGCAATCGCGCGGGAGGAAGCCGCGTCAACAAGCTGATTACGTATCGGGGATGATTGTCCGACGCGCGCACGTGTGGTGTGTAGAGTTCGCGATTGGGATGCAGGCTGCGCAACGAAAAGCGCAACGGCACGGGCGAATGCAGACTGACGCGCGTGAGACAGAATTGAACGTTTCGTTATGTATTATGCATCGCTAAGCAGGACCGCAATTGGGTCTACGCGCGTTCATCCCTTGCGGGCACGTACGTTCGCGCGTGGGACGCCGAACGTACAACGCGCATTCGACAAATCGCGCGCGCGTCACCTGCTGATTATGTTATTGCGTAATATCGAACAAACATACCGATACTGCTGCTTGCTGCTCGACCGAGCTTTTCACACTTTATCAGCAAATCCGAGATTTTAATTACCGACATCTCTACTAGTGGAAAATCTTAGAAAAGATAGAATCTAACACTTTGCGCTATAAGGATTTGATGTGTTTGTTGCGAGATTTGCGATGGATAATTTAAATGTTTCGTGAAAATAGAATATACATGTACGTTCTTTTTATCCTTACGAGAATCTTCGAATCTTTACGTTCTATCGCGAGAGAAAACGCGCCCGGAAAACGCGGGGTACCCGTTGGGACTGTGGCACAATTAAAATACTGGCAGTGGATCTCCGTTCCACTTAGTGCCGCGGAATTACGAGACGTAAAAAGCTAATTCTCTACTTTCACGGGGTACGTGCTCGATGGGGTGGCGCGGCCGGTGGCCTCATAGACATGCAGGTCCCGAACGCGCTGCGACCGCTCTGTATACCGAATTCGAATCAATTGATTGGCTGTTGATTGGAAATTGAATTAGATCGGAATGTGCGTGTCTGCGCGAGGGCACAGCAAGGGTGCTTCCAGAGTAACAGGGGTAGAGGGAGGGGGAGGGAAGGTTTGGTCGCTGGTTATGCGTCGTTGATGCGGCGGTGAGAGAGAAGCACAGCAGCACAGGGGTGGTTGCGATAAGAGGGGAGAAGAGTGGAGGAGCGGTCGCTTCTGCCTTTGCTATGCGTACGGAATATCAATGACAACCACTTTTCGCCGGACACTGGAGCAAATCCACGCCGCGCACTTCGCGAAACCACCCGGGCATTGGGGTCGCTCTCCTTTTCATCGCGCGATTTGCTTCCCCTTCCCGCCTTTCCTCCTTCTTCTCTTCATCTCTCCGACTGTGTGTGACGGCACAAACGAAAACCGGCTAACTGTGCAACCGGGAGGGGGGGGTAGTACAGCTCGATTTAAATTCTTCATTTTCGAGACGAGTGATTTCGATGCGCTGCGCCGATCGGAAAGTGTTGATTCACGCTGTAACGTAAAAAAAAAAAAAATAAAGCGAACGCGGGCGTTTATCAGCGACGGCATAGTTAAATATAAGGGTTGTGGAAACACGCGGTATACGATGCAGTAACCACGTCACGTTGTCACATCCCCGTCGTCCTACCGCGGGACGCTCCCGACGAGGACCGCATAAATAAAGCCGGGTTTACGACAGCGACATAGGGCGTAAGAGAACGAAAACGAGAGCCCGTTCCTCTTCTTCTTCTTCTGTTCCATTTCTCTCGCTCATCGCGTGACGAGCGGGAGATCTCAGGGGTAGCTCGTAAAGCTCGTCCTTGCGGTCATCTCGCGCGTCTTATATCCCCCGGTCTCTTGCTTACCGTTCTCTTGAAAAGTAATTTCCTTCTTCTCGAACCCGATGGTAGTGCTCGCCATCGTCGCGTTGTCCCCAGGTCGATTTTTCGTCCATTATGCACGAAACGTCCATTATGCTGAACTCTCTTTTTTTTTTTTGTTTTTTGTTTTTTTTTTGTTTTTTTGTTTTTATATCTTTTCAATGTACTCTGAATAGAAACTCCAAAGTACAAGATAAAAGATACAGATTGAATGTTTGCAATTCTTTCAAAAACTCTTCGCACTCGTGATTGAAATAGAATTTCTTTTTTTAAGCTGCGGTTTAATTTAACGCGTTCTGAAAGTGAGAGGAAGGGGAGTTTCGACGTGTATCGATTGACGTGCACGTGAAAGAAAGTTCCTCTATGTTATGGTGGATACGCGATAAAACTTACTTAGACTCCATGTGTATCCGTGCTTAGCCGGAATCTTAGTCTGTGGCCACTTTATACATCACGTTTCACCCTCGGGCGACCCTTGCGCGTTTGCCCTTGCACCGCGGGCAATTCGTTTGAGTTAGGCGAACAAGCCAGCTACTAAAAATGCATATTTTATGTTTGCAGGTCGAGTTGGCTGTTCTGAAGGACCGCAAGGCGGCGATGCTCGCGCTGAACGTTTCTGCGCATCGACTGATCACCGATCTCGGTTCATCCGCACCGTTAATTTGCACAGCCCTCAAGGATGGTGTCGCGGACCTTTACAGGATATGGGACGAAACTTTCCAAAAGTGAGTGATCATATTGTTTTTTTGAATTAGTATGTAATGTTAATAGATTGATGTCAATTATATAAATTTATTTCAGAATTTTTTGGGGAAAAAAAGAAAAAAAATATAATAACATAAATTTTTTCTCCTAAATCAATCGCTAAAAATTTTTTCGTATTTTTTATAAAAATTTGAATCACCGGTATGCTTGTTAATTTTTTTATGCGATGTAAATTTGGGAAAAATTGCACTGCTCCATATCATGAGAAACGGTTTGATAGTTTCCTTAATTACTTTGGACAATATAATCTTGACCGTGGGGCTCAACGGTATATCCCATACAGAATAGTTGGTGCATCATCGACTGGCCGTTTCGCTGGCCGGCGTGTGACGTTACGCAAATATTTTGAGAGGTAATGAAGCCACCAAAGCAAACAGCGGAAACCGAGAGCGGCATAGGTACCGCCAGTAAGGGCTCTCCTCGTTGGGATTTTGACCCGTGTCGCAGGATTACTAGCTTTAACAGAGATCGCGTTTAATCACGGACCTTTTCCAAGTGACAGCTCCGACAGAAAGACACGACCTATCGAAATTCGAAAAAGGATCAACGCGCATTATTCGGTCTTTCGTCCAATTTCATGTGCGCCACAATTTAATCGATATTTTATGTAATAAAATATTGGAAAAAATATACAAAGAGCATGAATCTTCTCTCTTCTTATGAATAGTTTCAAAAAAAAAAAAAAGAAACACTTCAATTAACTTAACACAGATTTCATACAATTATTTAAGATCGATCTGATTTTTATTTCGGAAAATGATGTGAACACTTATTCTTCGGATAAAGGAAAGACAAATAGTTAGCGCGATCATTACAATCCCCTTTTAATTTCCATATGAGCATTCGATTCCCCTTTTTGATAGGGGTTTAGGCCATTCAAAAGGGTTTTACCACTGACCCATTGGGGTTTGCGGAGGTCAATCCTATCTTTTGGTTTTGGCACGCTATACACTTCTATTCTTTGCGAGAAATGAAAAAAGTTAACGAACTTTTTAACAAATTCTCGGAAGAATACTTAATGAACTTTTCGAGCAATTAATTGAGAATTTATTTTTAAAAGAAACTTAGATGGTATATTTATATCAATTACGTTTAAAATCATATCAACTTCGTTCGCCTCTTTCTGACGAATACGCCAATGCGGAAAAGGGACATAACCAGTCTTCTTCGATTCATTCGTATGTTAGCTGGGGACGTTCAGATTGACCTGGAATAAAGTGTTTTTATTTGCCGATAGTGCCGGAGGGAGGGACTACTAATAATTCGACGTCTTAATGTTTGCACAACGGCTTTACCCTCTTTTCGTTTTTTATTGTATTGACTCGCATGATTTTTCTACTCAAATTTGCCACGCGTTTTTTATATTCACCCTTTCGAAAAATAATGAATAATTCATTCGAAACATACGAACAAAACAGAGAGAATTCATAAAATTTATGTGTTTCATATTATTATCACTAATTATTTGATGTTTTTGTGACGATAAAACACATTTCGTTCCGAAAGTTATTTATACGTGATTATTATAGTAAAATAATTTGTTAAATAACATTTCTGAAAAAAAAAAGATAATATAGAAACTATATTAAAAATATCGTTGATTCTGGAACGCGTGGTTAATATATAAATAATAAAGTTTTTCTTTTAAGTTAACGCGCGATTTTTTTCTCTCTCAACGGGATAATATAAAAGAGCGTGTTTTTACGCTTTTCTTTTCAGGGGTAATCAGCAGCTGTCCGCCTTGCAAGATGTGCAACAATTCGGCACACGCTTAGCCGAACTCCATTCTGCTCTACAATGGGACAAGAATACTTTAGCACTTTTGGATGCAGCGCTGCAAGCGGGTGCCACTTCGGAGGTCGCCTCTTCCGTTCGTCACGTCGCCCGATTGCTGTCCGAAAGACAAGACGTTAATTGTCAGGTAGTGTTTCTTTGCTCAAATTCGTTCTTTTCTCTTCGCGGAGTTTCTTATATTACATTAATAAAAAATATTATAACGCGCGCACAAACTTAAGATAATTAAATTCACTGTCTTTTTATAAAATATATTATTGTGTTTTTCACAATGTTTTTTAATTCGATAAGAATAGACCTGATGTCGGTTAACCTACGCGAAATCTTTCTCAAATCGTTCGTCAAACACCCCCCAAACGCATCTTTGATTTTCAATCGGTTAGATGGCTTGTTAGCAATTATTCAACGCCGGTGGATGGGGTAACGGTTCCCAGAGGTATCACTTGTGTGCATAAAACCATTTCCCCGCATAGATTGGGATAGTCGCGGGTTCCCGAGGAACGTAACTTACCTAAAGGAAAGCGAGATTATAATGCGGGATTGTGTATCCCGCATTTCCGATACGTCACGCTAAATCGGTTTGCAAATTGCGTTTCTCAGATTGCGCGCGGCACAGATTCGCCAGAGATATCGTATCGTACCTTACTTTCTTTCGATTAGCGTTATATATCGCACACACTCGAGAAGCAATGGATTCAGATCTTGTTTTTTAGATATTTGCCGTTTTTTTTTAACTTATTGGTTATTTTGTCGATCTTAAAGTCACAAAGTTAATCGCGCGCAATAGCGGAAAATAAAAAAACTTTGTAGCAAAAAGTAATTAAAACAAAAAAAAGTAGAAAAAAAAAATTACGTATGAACAAGAATTTATATGGCGCCACATATGGCGCTTGTCAGGAGATAAATCTTCGACTAGCCTGAACACACTTGCTCCTTGAAGGAGGAGAGAAAAGAGGAGGGGGACGGACACAGGTCGGAGGGGTACGTTTGACAGATGATACTTGTCGATATCGCGTCTCCGTTAAACGCCATCACATCCCCTATTTCCACCATATCCGTCTTTAATTTGCATATAAAGTAAATCTCTTGGCAAGCTCGTTTTACGTTCGGGTTCTTTGCTTTATGGACGTAAGGAAAGCAGTTGAAGGTGCAACGCGCGCGATTGGCATTGAACCCGCGCGCAACCACGATTTTCGATCGGCCGGCTCATTTGACTTGTCGGAAAGACGCATTGCGATTGCAGACACACTTGCTGGAGAAATTCGCGTATTTTACAAAAAAAAAAAAAAAAAAAAAAAAAAAAAATTTAAATTAACATTGTTTTCGAATAATTAGATGTGTGCGACGTTTTATCAAAATCACGAGTGTGTAAATAAAATAATTTATCACGAGATATACGACGATTGAAATAACTTGACGTTACAATCAATTGATTGTTGTAATAATTCAATTTGTTTGGCGCCGCTTATTGTTAACAAGACGGTCTATATATTACAACGTATTCACGTTGTGTTTAAGAGCTTTTGCTTTGAGAACTTGAACTTGACTTGGTCTGGCGATACGCCGCGTATCGGTTGTACGCTCCGTACAACAATTTCCAATTGTCCCGACGCTCATTTCGCCTGTCAAGAAGACGTACGACTCGCGATACAATACTCTCTCTCCAATAATAGGAGCTTTTCCTTTCGTTCCGTTTCTTCTTTCCATGTGTATCCGCGTCTATATTTTAACGTATTCAAACTCCCGTCAAGGCGGTATAATCCGAAAAGTTCTTAGTCTTGCCGATCTACAGCACTCGGGGGAATAATTTCATGCACTTGACATTACGCTTCTCCTTTTTTCCCTTTCTCTTTTTCCCGTTTTCCCCTCGCGTTGGTTCTTTCTTTCTTTCTGTCTCTCTCTCACTCTCTCTCTCTCTCTCTCTCTCTCTCAACTTCTTACTCCGCTCCCACAGTCACCTCCATTTCAGAGAGAGAGAGAGAGAGAGAGAGAGAGAGAGAGAGAGAGAGAGTCAAAGAAGAGGGAACCACGATAAAGCACTCGACATTACAGTCTTCCTTTTCTCGTAACACTGCAATTCTTTATATTCTTGTGTTTTTATCTCGGAGACAGCGACGACGATGTTTATGAATAAAATTATATGAAGACAGTTTGTAACCTTACATTATTTTAGCACACGTGCGCAAACGTGGTTGTGCGTGTATATGTTGTGTGGATAATCCAGAGCGAGAAATATACAAACATGTATTACATTGCTGTTCAAATTGCAACGATCGATCGAAGTTGCGCGCGACGAGTTTCGACTGACGAACGCGCTCGTTGTGTGTTTTCCGAGGCGCAAAAAATACATAAGTTTTGATAGGTAGTAAATAAAATATTAACCGATGTATATACGGGTTGCTGCTGCCGGTGTAGGAGATAAGTTTCGACGCCGGGGTTACAGCGAGTCCGAGTCGCTATCGAGGGTGTTGGCCATCTCAGAGCCAGCGGCTCCCCAGGGAACTCCGATCGTTAATCGCCCGAACGATTCCCTTTCGCGTCACGTACGGGAATGGCCCGTGGAATCAGCGTAAAAATACAAATTTAATATCAAGCGTGGGTATAGAACAAGGCTGTCTGGTCCGCTTGTAGTCCGTGTCGCCTCGAAAATTTTGTTTTGCTACGCGACCGGCGAACAACTTCATCAATTGCGCGTTCGAGCTTCTCTCTCTCTCTCTCTCTCTCTTTCTCTTTCGCACTGATATGTGTATAAAATAATAATTGTTTTAAAGGCTACAGAAAAAAATAGACGCGTATAAAACAAATTTCCAAGAGGTAGATTCGATAAAATTCACTTTTGCAATAATGCTTAAATTTTACATCGTCGAATGATCTCACAGAACATTTCTCTTCACTTTCATTTTTTTTCTCTCTCGTTTTCGAAGTCTGGTAGGATTTTTGCGTTGTCAGATAAGTGACTCGATTATTTCGGCTCTCTTATTTTTTGTGAGTTCCTTCGCGATACAAGCAGATATTTCACGCGGTGGTATCGCGCGCTGTGTGTGTGTGTGTGTGTGTGTGTGTGTGTGTGTGTGTGTGTGTGTGTGTGTGTGTGTGTGTGTTACGTGTCTCGGGTGTACCGGAAATAAGAAGTTCCTCGCAGTTTTCTTTCGCGCGATTGGCCCTTCGGACCGGCGTGGATTCCGTCTCAACTCACTTCGTACCTACTATCCGTTATACCGGGAGAGAGTATACCGACTTATATATAGGTTAGCTTGAAGGTTGCTACTTGGTATGCGGATCGCGCTTTTCATTACCGGAGGCTCGTTCCCTCCGTCTCCACCGTTGCAAACAGCCTAAACCTACCCTTTCTTCCACGCAGCAGCCACCCTCTCTCTCTCTCTGGCTGTCTGTCTACCACTCGACCGCTACCAATGGCACCCTCGCCAGTATTCGCGGCATGCTGTCGCGCTTCCATAGTGCAAACGTGTATCTGATCCGAGACGTATTTTCTTTTTCTTTTTTTTTTTTTTTTTTTTTTTTTGTATATGCATTGATAAAAAAAAAATAACAGTTATCCCGGAAATCATATGCAAATCTCCGGAAACGTTGACGTATCGCGGAGCGATCAATTCAGCGTCGAACATCCCTGCCTTATTCTCGCTTTTTCACCTTACACCCTCGTCTTTTCGACTCTTCCCCCTTCCTCACATTCTTGATATAATCGTCTTATACGCTTTCCGATGCCCTCCGGTGATGCGCGAGAGTGGATTATACAATATTCGATAGCGTTGTCCTCTCTCGGATATATATCAGCCCCCACTTATCGCGAATCTCGCGATTCGCGTTTTCGCGTCTCGCTTTGGGTTTTTTTTTTCAGATTCTTTTTTCCAACCAATTTTCTCGCGATCGATAGCTTGAAGTGTTCTTACACGGCAACTAATCAATAGCTGCTTTTGTTGCGAGTAAACAATTATAATTAATTTCTCTTATTGTGTTTTGTTGCATTTATTGGACAACAGATAATTACTGACCGTCACGGTGTGTTAATTTTTATGCTTCAGAATGAGACAGTGCTGAATGACGCGACGACGGAGGAGATGTCCGATGTGAAGTTCGCCGGCACGTCCGTGAGCAATCTCACTCAGGAAGGAGGATCCCTCTCCGATAGCGGGATCTCTGATAGCGGAAGCGAGAAAGAATTGAGCGAACGCGAGCGTAAATTAGCCAGTCTCCGGCGATTAACGCGCAGCTTGGAGACCCACCTGGCGCCGGGCAGCAAGGCACTGACCGAGCTGTGGAAAAGAATCGAGGACGCCGAGAGCGAGCTGCGCGATTTGCAGAAAAAATGCAGAGAGCTCATCGTGCGCACCGCGGCGAGCGTGGACGCGCGTGCCGCCAAACGAACTGCCAGCCAAGTTCATTATTCCGCCGAGTGAGTATTCCGTCATGTTTTATCGATTTTCTTTCAGGAAATTACAGGAATTTCAAATGTTCCGTGTAATAATGTTTAGTTTGATTTTATACAAACACGTAAAAACTGACCGAGCCGACTTGAAATCCTCAAATCAAATATTTATTATCGTAATAATATATTTCGTGCAATAATAATACCTATCTGTCTGAATAAGAGAATATTATATAATCGAGTCAAGTGGCCGTCGAACCAGATAAATAAGCGAATGTTCGTCAAATTTGTCGAGGTATTTGAGAATGAGTCTCCGTCAGACGTAAGTACAGTCTTCTTCGCTCACATTTCATTTGCATAACGTCGAGATGGGAAGTAAAGAATGAAGGCGACTATTTAGATGTGGGGTCGTTGGTCTGTAACGCTGGGCATTAGGCGGCCACTCATTTGAATATAAGAACCTAAGAGCCGAACACAGACGCGGATGACGACTACGTCGTTTGTGATGGTGCAGATGTCCATGTTTCTAAGTAGTAAAAAAAAAAACTCTAATAGCGACAAACGGCGTGTTGTAAATAAAAATTAGACAATCCCGTTTTTTTTTTTTCTCTAATAATTCATTATATCGATAATTTATTACGAATGAAGACGCAATCTCGTTGATTGAACGCGGTCCTTTTCATCTTCTCTTTATTTTTGAACAAATGCGATCTCGAATCGTTGTTCGCGAACGCAATTACTCGTGATTCCAATTATCACCGCGTTGTACCTTATTTAACTTTGTTTTAAGGATGTTTTTATAGCTACGTTCAATCACCGCTCGGTGGCGGCGATAATAGGTTTAGTTTTTCGCGAGCTTGAAGCATCTGCCATACCGAGTCGTAAAAAGAGATATAAAAACCCAGTGCCATTTTCCTCGATCGACGGTCTCTCATTTCGTCACATTTTTTTTTTTTCTTTTTCTCGCGTCGTCTTCTTTCACGTAAGTCGTAAAGCCGGTAAATTTCAACGGACAATCGGACGTTCTAAGCCTTTTCTTAAGCGCATAAAAATTATATAGAAATGGAGCGGATACTAGAACGGAAAAGTTAAATAATCGTAGCAATTACGATGCTGCTAATCGAGAAGTAAGAGAGTATATACTACACAGCGCAAGCCAAATCTCGCAAGTTTCAAGTTACGTGCGTGCACTTCGAAATTGATTTTCCGACGAACTTTGCTGTTACTGGTTTACTTGTATTATCGCGACCCGCGGGACGACATAAATTAATTTTCGCGCTGTCGCAAACTCGTTCAAGTTTCTAAAACGGTCGAGTGCGTTGCCGTGTTTAGCAAGTTAAAAGGAATTTTATTAAACAAAATGAAGATACGTAATCAAAAACTAGCGAACATGAGTGCTGAATAAAAGTGCGATTTGAAACAAGAAAAATTAGTCGGAAAAAACCGCGAGAAATTCAGTTCAACAATCGCACTTTGATGACTCAAGATTGAAAACTCGAATACATTAATATTATGTGAAGCATTTTGCGGCGTCACAGCATGTGCAAGCGCGATTGTTTCGATCCATCAAACTATGTTTTTTTTTTGTTTTGCTTTCTTCTTTTCTAGCAAGCGCAAAAAAGCATTCAATGGAGACACGTCGAGATGCGACGAATCCGTGCCAACCGCGAAGAGCAACGCCGGCGTCGCTAAGGGCGACAGCGAGCCAGTCTCTCCTCAGAGCTGGATCTGGCGAATTCTCAAAGTGGCACTGCCGTTCCAGCTCGCCGTGCTCGCCCTTTTCTGCGCCGCTTGTCTCTTGGAGCCGCACTGTTGCGAGTCCGCGAACAATATGTCGTTCATCCAACTGCGCTACGTTAGGGGACCACCGCCCGTGTAAGCGATGCGACACGGCAGGTATATGCGAATTAAAAAAAAAAATAAAAAATAAAAAAAATATATCGACGCCAAGAATCAGCAGTTTTCTTGGCGAAAATGGCGCAACACATCGCTCGCGATGTGTCGCCAGTAATGAGCGATAACAAGCTCATTGTGCAGTGCTGTCCGCGAATTTTTTAAGCGTGCGCATATCGAAGTATTATTAGACTGTTAATGCCTAAAATTTTTCGGCAACCTGTTTCAAAGATGATGCATGCAACGACTGACTCCGTACTACCTACGTGTATTTTTTTTTTTTTATAATCTATGACAGTGTGTAATTTTTGGCCATAATAATTGACACAACGAAGTATCGAAAATATCCGGTCCAATGACGTAGGATAACGAAACATTTTACGTATACATACAGAGTAATATTTTCTATTTTGAATATACAAATTGACATACACGCGTACTTTTGCGTAAGAAAGAATGATAGAGAACAGGTTTACGGGTGAAATAACCGATCACGCAGAGTTGCGCAGAGACAGTCTTGGAATCTCAAAAGGATTTTAAGGATTGCAAGATAACCGTATTCAGGTAATTCCGCTCTTCTGAGAATGTACATATGATAGTATTTGCGCGAGATATGTATTTTTTTTGCGATATTGATTCAGGCGCCAGTTGTTTTCCCATCGTTCTGAGTAGCTCGAGTCAGCAGCCTATGTTATTGTTGAAATATAAATATAATTTATTTATATATACATATATACACAAATCATATATATTTTAGTCATTATATATGATGTTTTTTTCGGAGGAATGACGTTTAGTTTTTCCTCGGGAGGGAGATGAGAAAGCGA